>QRFJ01000150.1:961350-1120482 GCA_006176705.1 Cocos nucifera
GGGAGGTAAGGCAGGACGTGATTGGGATAAGCCCAGCATCCTTAGATCTATCTCTATAGATCTTTATTCCTAGTATATAGGATGCTTCTTCCAAATCCTTCATAGAAAACTTATTTGATAGCCATAATTTAACTAATTGTATAATATTGGGATATCATTCTCAATGAGGAGTATGTCATCTATATACAGAACCAAGATGACTACGGTTCTTCCACTAGTTTTCTTGTACACACATGGTTCATCAACATTCTTGATAAAACCAAACTCTTTTACTGTTTCATCAAAACGGATGTTCTAACTCCTTGATGCTTGCTTTAATCCATAAATGGATCTCTTAAGTTTGCATACCTGATTTGATCTCTCATTTGACTCAAATCCTTTTGGCTGTGACATATAGACTTCCTCCTCAAGGAAACCATTAAGGAAGGCAGTCTTTACATTCATTTGCCATATTTATAGTCATGGTATGCTGCTATAGCAAGCATAATCCGAATAGATTTGAGTATTGCAATAGGTGAAAATGTTTCATCATAATCAATCCCTTATTTTTGCCTAAAACCCTTTGCCACCAATCTAGCCTTATAGGTTTCAATTTGACCATCAGCTCCAATCTTTTTCTTAAAAATCCATTTGCATCCAATAGGATTTATATCCTCTGGTGCATCCACCAAAGTCCATACTTTGTTGGTGTGCATGAATTCCATTTCGGATTGCATGGCAGCCAGAGTCCTTACTTTTGACTGCTTCCGCATAGGTCAGAGGTTCATTATTTTCAAAGACTTGGGCTTCATTATTCTCAATAATGAAACCATACCTCATAGGTGTATTTCGTACTCTTTTAGACCTATGGATAGGAGTTATGTGTTCTGATTCTTTTATGTGATTATATGGTTGAGAAATTTCTATTTGATTTTCTTGAACTTGACTAAGTTCCATATTTCTGCCACTGCTCTTTTCTAGGATAAATTATTTTTCCATGAAAATGGCATGCCTACTTACAAATACCTTTTGTTCAATAGGATGGTAGAATAAATATCCTATACTATTTCTAGGATATCCTATAAATAGACATCTGTCTGATCTAGCATCAAGTTTATGTCCAAAATTTCTTTTGACATAAGTTGAACAACCCCATATCTTAAGATACTTAAGATTAGTTTCTTACTTCTCCATATGTCATATGGAGTACTAGATATAGATTTAGAACGTACTCTATTCAAGATGTAAATTGTTGTCTCCAGAGCATGACCCTAGAAGGAAATAGATAAATCAGTGAAGCACATCATGGACCGTACCATATCTAATAAGGTATGATTTTTTCTTTTGGCTACACCATTTAATTATGGTGTATAAGGAGGTGTCCATTCAGAGATAATCTCTTTAAATTTAAGATAGTCAAGAAACTCACTAGATAAGTATTCTCCTCCTCAATCGGATCGAAGAATTTTTATACATTGTCCAGTTTATTTTTTGACCATTCTTTGATACTCTTTAAATTTATCAAAGGCTTCTGATTTGTGTTTCATAAGATACACATATCCAAACCTAGATAAATCATCAGTGAATGTAATAAAATAAGAGTATCCTCCTCTAGCTTGAGTTGTTATAGGACCACATGCATTCGTATGTACAAGTCCTAATAACTCTTTTGTCCTTTCTCTATGTCCACTAAATGGAATCTTGGTCAATTTACCCATGAGACATGATTCACAAGTTCCCAATGATTCATAATCAAAAGGATCAAAGAACTTATCTTTGTATAACTTGTTAATCCTAGCCTCACTAATATGACCTAATCGACAATGCTAGAGTAAAGTATTATTTATGTCATCTCTCTTATGTTTTTCATTTTTATCAATATGAAATATATTATTATCCAAACATAGAGTCAACAAACCATTGCTAAATATGCCAAAACAATAATTTCATAGAAATTATTACGAGCAACCTTCGCTCGTTACATTAAGACTATAACCTTATTTTAATAACAAGGGTATAGATATAATATTTCTAATGATCTTAGACATATAATAACAATTTGTAAGCTCTAAAATCTTTTCATAAGGTAACTTCAATATATTTGTCCCTACGGCTTCTGTCTGGATAGATTCTCCTCCAGCGCCATAAAGCTTGAAGTCACCTTTCTTCAAATTCTTAATTTTTTGCAGCCCCTACAAAGATTTGCAGATATGAAAATCATAGTCGGTATCTAATACCCAAGAATTTGAAATGGAAGAATTTAATGATAATATAGTATATATCTCATACACACCTTTTGGTGCATTATTTGCACCAGACTTCACGATTGCAAGGTAAGCCTTGCAATTTCTCTTCCAATGACCTACTTTGCCATAGTGAAAATAGGTCATTTGTTCGGAGACCTTCTTCCCCTTTTTCTTCTTATTTATACCACTTTTAGGATTCAACCTTCTCTTCGAACCCTTTTTGCTTGCCTTCTTCTTGGAGATCCCTTCCACAAGAACAAGAGGAGCCTTATCTTTCTTGATATGGCTTTCTACTATCTTTAGCATATTTTAACAGCTTAGACAATGAAGAATTTAGTTTGTTCATGTGATAGTTCATGACAAACTAAGAAAATAATTCTGGGAGTGATTGCAGGATCAAATTCTGACTTAACTCTCCATCCATTACAAAACCTAATTGACTTAATCGAGCGATTAGGTTAATTACCATCAAAACATGATTTTGTATGGATATTCCTTCTGTCATTCTTGCATGAAATAATTGCTTAGATATCTCATATCTAGCAGTCCTACTATGCTCTCCATAAAGCTCTTTTAGATTGAGCAATATGGATTGAGTATCCATGCTATCATGCTACCTCTGTAATTCATTATTCATAGAGGCAAGTATGATGCATTTGACAGTAAGAGAATCATTTTGCCACATCTTGTATGTGGACTTATCTTCATCTGTAGTATCATTTTCTAATGGCTTAGGATCAGGGGTGTCAAGAATATAGGAGAATTTTTCTTGACTGAGTATAATTTTAAGATTTCTCAACCAGTCAACATAATTTTGACCAGTCAATTTATTTGAATCCAAAATTGAATGTAATGAAAGTGAAGAAGCCATTTAATCTACATAATAAAGAACAATACATAAGCAAATAATTCATGATGACAAACATAATTAAATTAGTATTTTAATTTAATTATGTCTCTCACTAAAAATCATAACCCTTTTATTGATTTTCTTAGTGAGAATAAGATCCTAATTCCTTATAAAAAGTCTTGTGGTTGCACAACAAACTTGTTATAAGTTCAAAGATAGGAAACTCTTTCCAATTGCATTTTATGCAACTCTTAAAAAACTTTTGCCTCTAAAACATTAATAGCCTTGTGTTAACTCAACAAACTTTAATGTTTTAGTTTAAGTAGAACCCTTCATTTTTATATAGTCAAAAATGAAATATAACTACTTTTGTGGTTACACAATAAAGTAGTATATTCAAAATGCTGTAAGCATCTCAATGCACTAGATTAATATTACATCTTTCCCCATGATAGATCTTGTGGTTATACAACAGAACTAATATGATTTTGGACATAATAAGAAACTAGTATGAAGGAAGGCCTTAATGTAGTGAATATAATATTAAGCATTTCAATCTAGAATTAAATTAATTGAATCGGCCAGGTAAATGGAAGAGAAATGGGAGTCCCCCCATTGCTTTTCTTAGACACCAATAAATTAGCCAGGTCGGACAATGAAACCAATTAAAAAAATCATGTTCTCTTTACCAATCAAGAACCATTTTTTCTAGATATTGATTGATCAATTAGACATCTTGACTGATTGAGCTAAAGATTAATTACACTATAACTTAATATAATTTTTATAGAGGGATTTAAATGGTCTCAATGAACATATTAATTCGAAACAAACTAAACGCATAATAGCATTAATTATGATAAAAATTATATATGTCAATTAACATGTATAATTATTCTAGGACAACCATCATTATATAGTGAATACTTTTCACTATATCAGAGCAACCTTTACAGAATAATATATACAACATAATCTCATTATGATAAGAAAAAGAATATGATCTCATCATATAAATTAAAACATGCTAAAAATATTATATCATATTTTTCATTTATGCTATTATACTATAAGCGAAGCATTATATGATTTAACCTAATAAGGCTTGCTCTGATACCACTGTTGGATTTGGTGTACAGGACGAAAGCATGGATTTCAAAGCAAAAAAAATAAATCAATTTGATTTATCACTAAACCCACCTTATTATAAATTGTAATAATACTTTTTTTATATTATGAATTGCTAAAGCCCACCTTATTAGCAATTAAATCATATAACATACATTTGTAATATAAAAAAAAGTATTAGAATATACCTCTTATCACTAAACCCTAAATTGACCCTGATCGTCGGTAGCAGTCCATCAGGATTTCCACCAGGTGCTCACGTGTTCACCCTCCAATGTTGATCCACACAGAGACTTGATCAAGATACCAGCACCTTTGATTTATTAAAGTTCTAATAATAAGAACTTTAATTAAAAGGATTAGACCTTCTTTAGCCTTTATGTCACCTTCCTTGCCTCTCCTTATCTATCTTTCTTTTTCTTTTATCTTCTTAATTTTTCTTCCTAATCTCTTAGTCTTAAGATGACTTCTTGTCCTTATAATGATAAGATCTAGACAAGATAAAGAAAGAAAGAAAATTGAACAAAAAGAAACTCTTGTAGGAAAGAAAAGATAATGTTCACACACTCCAGACTCTTGGTGTGCACCCTTATTTATAATGTACGTAAGGGTGCCATCTGAAAACTCATGCCCTTTCCTCATCAAATTCTCATGCCCCATTAGCCAATCTCATGCCTCATCAGTAAAAATGAGATATAGACTTAGTCTAAGAGGTGCCTTAAAGCAGAAGGACTCTTGGATTAATTCTACGTAAGTTTTTACGAAGAGTCACAATGCTTCATCTTTGGCGCCACCCTTTTCATCCGTTAGATCATGAAACAAAAACCATCCAATGGCTCTAAAAAGGGATGCCCATTCAGCAAGAAGGCATGGAGATAAACTTTGAATAGTCAATGTCCCAAGAGACTTTGACTTTGTCCAAGAGACGTCGAGGAGTAGGCGGCATGGAGTCTTGGGCGGTAAGGTGGCTTGGGCGACAAAACATCTTGGGCAAAAATTTTAAAAAGAAAAAAGAAGTATTTCATCTATAGAAGGACTCTTCTACACCCCATATCAGATGTCCATACCAATTAAAAATATTTACATGATATAACATATGGGAAAAGTCAAAAAAGGTAGGCGCCATCTTATTCCATGCACCAAAGAGTCCTTTGCGCATGAAAGACTTCCCATGCACAAGAGAGAGACTCTTTGATGCATGGGATGTAGGTATGTGGCACCCAATCTGAAGCCCAATTAATCTAGATTAATCCAACTCAAGACCAAATCTTATTTGGCTCAAATCGGATCTTAATTAGCCCAAATCAAAAGCCGATTCGAATCCAAATGCTAGGGTTTGCTATATGTGCTAGCATATTCATCTTACAAACATGGTCTAATCTAATTAGACCCTTAATCAATTCTCTTTGTGTGTGACCCATTTGGTTTCATATCTAATCAGCAATGAGTTAGGGTGTGATTTGACCTAATCTGGTTAGAACTTAACCAAACCGATTTAGGTCAAAACTAGCCAACCCAATTTGACTTAATTTAGAATACTTTCTAATTTAATGATCAAATTAAAATTTTAATTTGATCAAACCCACAAGACATGATTGACGTCTAGCAACATATCATGGCTACCCAAAAGATGTGAAAATTTGATGAAAATACCAAAAATATCCTTCAGTGAAAAATTACCATGCAACTAGATCCTTCGATCTTCTTGCATCCTGAATATGACTCTAGGTATGAAAATATGTCAACCCCAATATTATATTCATTTGTCTTTCAATCTTATGATAATGATTCATTTAATGAAACATTAGAAACCATTTCTAATTTTCATCATGCTTTGATCAAAGTCTTCCTGAATCATTATTTGTTTGAAGTAGGTAGGATGCTATTTCCTCTTACCAGGAGAGATCGATTCCTTGTTAACCTACTCACAATCTTCATATATATAATCTACCATATCCAGATCATCCTGTATATATCTAAGTCATGAATGAGTATGAACCAAAATATGGATTTATATATATAAGATTCTATGATAGTTTTAGATCAAAGGATTACATGCATAAATTCCACTATGAGAATCATCTATTGACATGTAGATAAGACTCCATTAGATATTCTCAATTTGGATCAATTCAGTGAACTCATTCTCTAATGAGCACCCACATTCTTGTATTAGTGTCACACATAAGTTATTGTGAGATCAATCATCCTCTTAATTGAGCATGCAGAGAATGTGCTAGTCTTATCGAAAAACATTGATCCCTAACTTAATGTCCCATCAACTAGGAATATTTAAATTCGGGTTTTAAGATTTTAGGTCTTCACTAGTATGATCTCATCATAATCCTAAAATCATAGTCCTAATTTATAGAGTTTATCATAATCTTAAATAATAAGACACTGCATATGATGAAATAAAATGCCTTTATTTATTAAAAAATATCATTACATGAGTTTGGAAGACAAAGAACATCCCAAAAATAAATTGGCTTGAGGGCATATTCCTTTCAGAATCTACCATTCGTATAGCGGAGTAAAAAAATTCAACGGTAGAGTAATTTGGCTAGAGAGAAATTCAGCTGGTTGGGGTCCCTGATTTCTAAGATTAATGAGATCTGCCATCTATAGTGATAGAATTTGGCCAGAGGGGGTTTGGCTATCTTTGAGGTCGGTTGTCAGGCAAGGTTGGGCTATACTGGGTTTCTACATTTGGAGGCCTGCCATCCATTTCGAGTCTAGGATCATAATCAACTAAATGGTGGCTCCTTTCATTATTCAAGCTTGTCCGGATGGAGTCCATCATGTCATTAGCAGGTTTTGCAATCATTAGAAGAAAGCTAACAATTACAATTGAATAGGTCATCTAGCATACATGGGCTGAAGGTCGAACTCCTTAAATTGGGTTAGAGTAGGAGAACAGCTTGGTTGATGTTCGGTCATGGTTTCCATGATTCCAAATAAAATCATACTGAGATCAGACATCCAACTACACTTCAATAGGAGCAATTTTATCTCTAACACCTCCTAACACCTATAAATAAAGCCTAATGCCTGTACTCTTCAATATATCTCTCTCCATACCATAACTATTGTAGGAGCCTGTGTGACAGATGGGAATACCTATCTTTTAATTTTTTTTTATCCATCTTGCTTCCACTTTCTTTCATCCTTCCAACACATGAGAAGGAGAGTTAGCCAGGAAGAGATCGGCTAGAAGAGATTTTATTTTATTTTCTTGTTTCAACTCAAAGTCCTGCTAATGGCTTAAGAGTTAGTTCTTATTTTTTATCAAGCAATCTTTTTTTGGCAATACAATTTTATTTTAATTTTTTTAATCATCACTTGTGCAATTTTCAATTTCAATACTAGAATGGTTTATTTCTACAATTCTATAATTTTTATAATTTAAATTCTAGCAAGTAGTATAGAATTTAATTTCAAATAATTTTAGAGCTTCAATTTAAGTTATATCTAGCTAAGTAATCTCTTTAGGATTTGCAATGAAGCTAAACCTTGATTAGAAGCTCTTTCTTAGGATTTCCCCTTAGCTTTTATTTTTTTTAGAGTTCTTCCTTTAAGCTTCTTGCTAAGAGATTTGATGGACTATTATTAGGTTTTAATTTCTTTATTGTTCATGCTTGATTCGGATGCTAAAAGGGTAATAGATAAAAGGCCTATAATCATTTTAATTCCATTTCTCTTTTTCCTTGTGAAAAACTTTGATAGCCTTATTGTTGGGTTAGAGCCTCTTCATAGTCTATACTTGGTTAACACAAGAGAAGCAGTTAAGAGGAGAGTTCCTTATTTAGGAAATGCTTGTCCATGCATTATACCTTAATTAAGGAACATCATAAGAGAAATCATAGAAAGGCTTTATAAGTCATTAGTCTAGTAGATTCAAAAGCCTTAGATCTTTAGATTATTACTCTCTACAATTAATTTACTGTTTAGTAGTAAGTAACAAACAATCTTTCCTTCTCTTATTTAAAGCTCGCTTGAGCAAGGGTTTGAACGTAATTCAAATACCTAATTCCTCATGAGATCGATCTATACTTGCCGAACGTGCTACATTGCACACCATGTGCTTGCGGTTAATTTTAAGATACATCATATTTTTGGCACCATTATCGAGGAATTGGCATGTTTTTAATTTGTTTCTAAATTCTTATTCTTTGTTCTTTTAGTTTAGTTTTAGTATGACCTTTCTAACTTTTTTATCTTGCTTTGCAGAAAATTGATGAGTACTGAAAATTAGGTACATAATCTAACCTTTTTCTTTAGCATACAAATTTGATCTTTGTTCATTATTAGCTTTTAATTAAAATTTGTTTGTTCTTATTGGTTATGCATAAGCATATCTAAACTATTTTAAGGGCACAAACCTAAATAAAATAAAGTAGGGATTTCATCATCCTTTCTTAGCCAACAAACAAGTTTCCTCATTTGCATAAATGCTGATCCTTAAATAAAATCAATTAGATGTTGATCCTAGGGACATCCGAGCTCAATAGGATAAGAAAATTCAAGAGTTGAACTAGTTTCAAGTTGGTTGGCCTATCGGTGTCTAGAAAAATAGTTTGTGGGATGACTAGGCCCAAAGAAAGGTAGTTTATAATTGATTCTTTTTGCTGACCTAGCCAATTTAATTAGTATTTAAGAAAAGCAATGGGGGACTCCCACCGATCTTACACTTATCTGGCCAATTCAATTAGTCGATTTCAAACTTGGAGTGCTCAAAGGCAATCTTGGCAGTTAGGAGCTATCTAGAGTTAGGAGAACCCTAGTTAGGATTTCTCTTCTCTTCTCTTCTCTTGATTAAAAACTTAATTAAAAATAAAATAAAATAAAAATAAAAATAAAAAAACCTACATTTAGTTCTAACCTTTTATTAAAATTTAAAAATTAAAAAATAAAAAGTGAAAGCAAAGTGAATTGTCCACTTTCCTCATGGACAAGGATATCGGGTCGACTAGTTAGAATTTATTTGATTCCTATGTCAAGCTCTAAATTTGCTAAAATGGAAAAAACCCATCAGTCCTAAACCCCTAAGGATTTATGTTACCTAGTTGGGTCCATCTAGCCTTCTTGCATCAAGTTGCCTCAATCTACTACATATAACTTTAAAATTAAATCTTAAATGATTAATATGCTTTCAAAGTTTATTGGAATAGAGGATGCATATATATTCAATAGGAAATTTGAAGAAGTTTGTGCAACCATGAGGTTGCAATAACTTTTTGAGGATAAGATCAAACTAAGATTAATCAATTTTGCCTTAAAGGATAACACTAAAAAGTAGTTATACAGCCTTCCAAACTAATCTATTCACAACTTGGGAGGGTTTTGTACAAGTATTCTTCAAAAAAATTCTTCCCCCATCATAAGATAGCTAGCATTATAAATGAGATTAATCAATTCTACCAACTAGCTGGTGAATCATTCTAAAAGTATTTCAACTATTTTGAGAATCTCTTGACCTAATGCCCACACCATGAAATAGAGACCTGAAGGCTATGTCAAATAGTTTATGAGGGGCTGGACTCAAATTTCAAAACCATGCTAGAGTTAATGTGCTAAGGTTAATTTATGTATAAAAAATCTAATGAGACCTGGCAATTTCTAGAAGACCTAGCCGAGAAAAGTTTATAATAGAAATCGATTAGAAAACCAAAAAGATCAACACCCTCAAGAGGTGGAATGCATCAAGTACAAACTTCTTTAGCCATAGAGGCTAAAATCACAATCCTAACATGTACGTTGGAGGATTTAGAATTATAGAGACCAGCTAGTGCAAACCATGTGTTTGCACCCATGTGCAGTGGGTGCAGTGCACCAAACCATGTCCTTAAAGACTATCCTCTCCTAATAAACCCAATAGAGAATGGATATGCACGGATAAATGCTGCATACCATAAACCAATGAACAATCCTTATGCACCCATGTATAACCCAAGATGGAAGAATCATCCAAACTTCTCATGATTATGGAATCCAAATATAGGTAGTTCTAGTTTCAACCAGCAAAATCCAAGACCCAACCCTATGTTAAGCAACCCACCAAGCTTCAATAATCATGAAAAGAAATTTAGTTCTTCTAGAAAAGACTCTAGAAGTCATGGTGAAATCAACTATTGACACCAATGCCATCCTGAATAACTTTATGCAGACCACGGGCCAACTTTTAAATGCCAATACTCAAGCCATTACTCGATTGGAAATGAAATAGGTCAGCTAGTTTCTACTATTAGTAAGATATATATATATATATATATATAGAGAGAGAGAGAGACAGAGCTAGGTTTGCCTAGCCAATCTGAACCTAATCCAAGAGCCCAAAATGGTCCACGATCCCAACATGAAAATCAAATCAACCAAGTGAATGCAATTCATACACTAAGAATAAGGAAACAAGTGGACAATAAGGTGCATATGCCTGAGAGTTAAGAAGACTCATTATCTGAGCCATCTTGTAAATAACCCATCCATCAAAACCAGTCTAAGGAGCCTGAGTCATTAGTACTTGATGATTCATCAAACCCACTCGCAGGATCCACTAAGCTTATAGCTCTTCTTCTGAATTGACTAAGGTCCAATAAATAATCAAAATACTTGAATAAAATGCTAGAGGTATTTAAACTCTAAGTAAATATTCCTCTAATAGATATGATCCAACAAGTCCCAACCTATGCTAAAATTTTAAAGGATCTATGCACAAAGAAAAGGACAATCGATTTATCCAAAAAAGCCTTCTAGGCAGTAAGTGTGAGTTCCTACCTATCGAGTTAAGTGCCAACTAAGTACAAAGATCCAGGGTCTCCTATAATTTTATGCACTATCAGAGAGACCAATATTGATAAGGCTCTATTAGATTTAGGGGCCAAAGTAAACATACTGCCGTACTCTATATATAAGCAATTAAGATTAGAAGAACTGAAACCTATAAGAATTACCTTGCAACTAGTAGATCAATCTTCTAGGATCTCTAAAGGAGTGATACAGGACATGTTAATTAAGGTTGACAATTTCATCTTTCCCATAGATTTTTTCCTTTTAAAGACTGAACCTGTTCCAAACCCAAAGGATCATATCCCAATTATTTTAGAGAGACCATTTCTAGTGACTGCCAATGCCATAATCAAGTACTGAAATGGATTCATGAAGCTATCATTTGGGAATATGACCATTGAACTAAACGTTTTTAACCTAGAACAGGAATTGGACCAACCCGATGAAGAAAACTTGACCCAAGAGGATGTTTGCAAACCCAATGATCTAAGCCATGAGGACATCAATATTAATCTTAAGTTGAATTGAGAATTTAAAAATAAATTTTGGATAATTATTAATCATAGGAATCAACCAGAACTAGATCACCAATCGAGCCAATTATCGAACATCTAAAGTATGAATATCTAGGTCCATCAGAAACTCTACCAGTAACTATTAAATTAGATCTAGGTCCAATCTATGAGATGTTAGGTTTACTAAGAGAGATTCATGATAAAACTAGTTATGTGGAAGATCATCTCTCTAAAATTGGCAATGAAACACTAAGGAAATTTCTCAACTTAGTATATGATCTAGGTTAAGATAACATATGAAGATTAGAGTTTAGTCTAGCTGAAGATTTTAAACATAGCGCTTTTGAGAGGCAACCTAGATCTTTGTATTTTAATTTTTCTATTTAGTTTATTTAGATCTTACTTCAATAAAGTTTATGTCGAATGAGTTAAGGGGAAGAGCCAAATATGCAACATCAAGAACATCTAAAGATCCTTGTTAAACTAAGAACACATCAAGTCAGGTGTACTCTTTCCTTTCTACCTATTGCATCTTTTATTTTTCTTACCCCATTGAGGATAATGTAGAATAAGTTCGATGGTGAGGAATAAACTTTGATCTTTGAACTTAACTTTGAACCTTTGTACTCATAAATTTATTGATATTCATATACCTCACTATGCTTCAGACTTGAGTAACATTAGATATTTTAGCAGCATTTAATGCATACTTTAGATAAGTTATAGAGTATTGAGGGACTGCATATTGATAAAATTCAATAGAAGATTGAGTTTAGAAAAAAAAATTATTTTTGAGCATTTCTAACTTATCCTATTAATATCTAAAAAGAGGTGACCTTTTATGGATAATAAGTGGGATATGTTGATGCATATAGTTCTTGATAATTTTTTTTAAAAAAAATA
Source organism: Cocos nucifera (assembly GCA_006176705.1). NCBI lineage: Eukaryota > Viridiplantae > Streptophyta > Magnoliopsida > Arecales > Arecaceae > Cocos > Cocos nucifera. The sequence goes on from QRFJ01000150.1 coordinate 973,758, forward strand.
TTGATTTTTTACTGAGTAACTGGGCCTCATTATCTAAGTAAGCAATGATATTTACATCAAAAGTTATGCATTGTTAAAAAAAATTACCATATAGCCAAGTCTCAATTGATAGCCTATTTGACTCAAGTCAGTAAATCCAAGGAATATTTTACACCTAATGCCCTAAAGCCGACTAGGTTGGGAGTTATTGGCCTAACACTCGTTACAAGGGTTAAATAGAAAGCTTAGTGGTTAAGATATTACATGAACTATATTTTATAAAAAAAAATGGAGGAATGGATGTCCGAATGCTAAACCACTAGCCTATCTTAGAGTTAGACAATCCAAGGATAAAAGTAGGAGTGGATCAAGAAAAGACTTTGCAAAATTTTATATTTTGTACTCAACCATTCTATCAGATAGCCTTAATATCCCAATAACATACTTTGATAATTTTTTAGGTAGATATCATTTACTTCTAAAATTATTAAATGAACACTCATATCAAAGAAAGCTAGTATTGGATATCGATATTTCTTTTACTTGAAGATGAGTAAAGTTTGAGTTGAGGGATGTGATAAATACATTAGAAATAACATATGAAGTATTAGTATCTATGCTATTTAATCTTTTTTATTTTATATTTGATATTTTTTATGATATTTTTTAGGAATAATTAAGTATAAAGACTTTATTGCAAACCAACCAGTAATAGCCTCCCAAGACATACAAATGAAGCTCGAGTCCAAATTCAAGCTTGTCAGGTGCATGATACATGAAAATACGTAGATGCAGGCATGCAAAAAAAAGAAAATACATATGTAAATAATTCAAAAAGAAATATTTTTTATAAATTTCTATCAAAAAAAGGATATTTATGATCATTTAATGGGGGCACTTAATGGGGGCATTTAATGAGGTTATTTAATGTAAGAGAAAGGGGAAGAAGCTCATGGAAGTGAGCTTGTTGTCTGGGCTTCACACGGATGCCGAGCATATAGGGAGCGCAAAGGATTTCTAGCTTTACTTTCGAAAACTTTTTTTGAGAAGCATATGCAGTGGAAACTATTATTAATTATATTAATAATAAGAGCTATGGATCTAATTTGAAAATCCTACATGCTACAGGATCTAATGTATCATATATGCATGCATATCTAAAATTAAAAACAATGACTATAGTAAAACTATTTTTATTGCTCTATGTGTTTAGAGTACATTATCTTTTTGCAGGTAAAAGAACACCGCAATTTGATCTCCTCGATGTAGATTTGAATGCTGCAACGTAGCCATACATGAGTCTGGCCTCCATAGGTAATCCACACGAGGCCCTAATCCCGATCAGTTCCTTCTGAGTGTTAGCTTGCTACAGGAATCTTTAATGGCTAATTTCAGATCGAGCTCCTTTGATCTGGCTTCACAGGCTCTTCGAATGCTCTAGATCGCCAATGGACGTAGATGAGAAGTTAAGGAGGTTCTTTGCAAGATCTATGAAGTCATGAACCCTCGTAACTCATAAATCTAAATCCCGAACCCTAGATAGATTCTAGGATATGCACTCACCCAAAACCCTTTGCACCTAGAACTCTCTATTTTCTAGTTTTTCTCAGCAAAGGAGGAAGAACTCCCACATGAGAGAAACCTTTTCTCTCTTTCTATTTCTTCATCTCTCTCACATTTTTTGTACAACCAAAAAATAAGTTTTTATCAATGTGCACACAAGGAGGCATGAGAGTTTTAGATAAGATGGTTGGCTTGTTCATTCAAACTCAAACTCCTTTGAATTTAAATAACAAACAGCCTATCTTACCTGCATGGGGCATGAGAAAGGAGGGCGCATGCCCTCTCTTTTGCATAAAAAAAGTTCACGAGAAACCTTTTCTCATGGAGAAAGGATGGCGTAATTCAAAGGGTGATGTGGCACATGGGAAGACTAGTCAAACTAATCTTACATTTGACATCCAATTGAACCAATCCAATCCAAATTGGTTATGCCCAATTAGATCAAAATAAATCCAATTTATTTAGGCTTAATTAGACTCAGCTAAATCCTAATCAAATCAAAAATTAATCTAACCAAACCCCTAATCAAATCAGGGATTAAACCTCCTTGATGATTAGATCATCTTATAACCAAATTAGGTCAAATCCAAATGAATCCAATTCAATTGATCTTGATCCAAAACTAATCACTTAATCAAATTGAGTTAATTAGTGATCAAATCACTAATTAAACTTCTCTTGATCAGCCATTAGATTGGGTAGGAACCTCTAGTATGTATGACCCCGCAGGTTCAAACCTAAGCCGATAGCATAGGAACCAATTTTCTGTACTAATTGAAGAGACCATTTAGCAATTGTACCCAATGTTGGGATAGGATGAATAGTGCAATCGCAATATTTAAAACCTATGTGAATATAGTTACTACATAATATATCCCTTTGACCTCTGTGCAAAGGATGTCTCATGATTTAACTATTAACCCTAGAGGATACATCCAAATCGTGTCTCAAACCAATTAGTCCTATGACCCCTCACTAGGACTACCCTAGCCAAGGCTTTACTAAATTGAAATGCTATTGAACATAGCTCTTGTGACCAAGGATGGTCAGTCTCATCTTGACTCATGCACCAACTTCTCAAGTACTGACTGTACCTAGAAATCTTCTATCATTGAATTAGAAATTCAGATAGTTTGGCACCAAAGCACAATGAATTGCTTGGAAGTCACCATGGTGATCTCAGATCGGAGGGACACTTATGCCCATATTCTATCAAAGCAATTCTTGACAGTAGAAAAGCTCTAGAGTTAGTCACATTTCAGTACAAATGTACCCCTACATCTCAACTGCATACCATACCAGTATCTTCATACTTCTTGGTTAAAAGGACAACCAACCTATATAGCACACAATGACCTATACTCGATAAACATTGTTATCCTTGGTAACAATATATTATTTGATCACGAACTATTTTAAGGACTAAACAACAAATCCTTCTTTGTCGATTCTAAATAGTCCTAAGGACTTCATCATAACAGATAGGAATTCATTAGAAGATGAAAGATTTATGATGAAAAAGTCAATATAACTTTTATTCAATTAATAATTTATATATAATTATATAAAATAACTCAATCATTAACAGATTGATGATTGATTTTGGAACACTATTTCCAACAATCTTCCACTTGGCCTAAAGCCAATCGATGCAGTATCATATACCCATCTTCGACTTGAAGTCATCGAACTCCTTCACCATAATGGCTTTAGTGATGGGTCGACCAAGTTTTTCTTTCCATCGATCTTCTGAAGATCAACATCATCTCGATCAACGATCTCCTAGATAAGGTAAAAATGATACAAAATATACTTCGTTCACTGGTGTGCCTTTGGTTCCTTCGTCTGAGTAATAGCTCCAGAGTTGTCACAGAAGAGTAGAACAGGACCATCTAAAGGGGATGCTACTTCGAGCTCGATGATAAACTTCTTTAGCCACACCGCTTCTTTGACAGCATCTGAAGCAATAACATACTCCACCTTGCACACTGAATTGGCCATGATTTGCTGCTTGAAATTTTTCCAACAGACTGCTCCACCATTAAGGATAAAAATATATCTCGACACATTCTTGCTATCATCATGATTAGACTAAAAATTGGAGACTATAAACCCCATATGTTTCTAGTCCGATTCACCATATATAAGCCACTGATCCTTAGTATTTTTCAAATACTTCAGGATGGTTTTAACAACCTTCCAATAATTTTTCTCTGTATTAGATTGATATCTACTCACTAACCCTAGTGAGTATGCTACATTTGGTTGCGTACATGTCATAGCATACATAATAGAATCTACTATCGAAACATATTGAATTCTACTCATATGCTCTCTCTTTTGAGATGTTGTCGGACAATCCCTCTTCGAGAGAAAAATTCAATGGCTTATCGGTAGATAGTCTTTCTTGAAATTCTCCATGCTAAACCTTTTCAGCACAGTATCAATATACGTGGATTGGAACAATCCAAGCAATCTTTTAGATCTATCTCTATAGATCTTCATCTCTAGGATATAGGAAGCTACTCCTAGATCCTTCATGAAGAACTGTGATGATAGCCATATTTTTATTTCTTATAATGCAGGGACATTATTCTCGATTAGAAGAATGTCATCAACATACAAAATGAGGAATACAACAGCTGGATCATTAGCCCACTAATATATATAGGGCTCTTCTTCATTCTTAATGAAGCCATATGTCTTGATTGTCCTATCAAAATGTATGTTCCATCTTCGAGATGCTTGCTTCAGTCCATAAATGGACCTTTGAAGCTTGTACACCTTAGACTCATCTATGGATGTGAAATCTTCAGGTTGTATCATATACACCTCTTCAGCTAGCTCTCCATTTAGAAAAGCTATTTTCACATCCATTTGTCAAATTTCATAGTCCAATTACACAGTTATCGAAAGCATGATTCGAATAGACTTGAGCATTGTCACAGAAAAAATATCTCATCATAGTTAATACTATAATATTGACGATATTCCTTGGCAACCAAACAAATTTTATAGATCTCTACCTTCCTGTTTGCATCTCTTTTTCTTTCAAAGATCCACTTATATCATATAGGTACCTTCCTGTTTGCATCTCTTTTTCTTTCAAAGATCCACTTATATCATATGGGTTTTACCCCTTTGGATGGGTCAACTAATGTCCATACATCGTTGATCTTCATGGACTCCAATTTAGATTTTATGGCCTCAAGCTATTTTTCAGAGTTGGATCTCTGCATTGCATCCATGTAGGTGATTGGATTCTCATCATTCTCATCGAGTTTGATAGGATCACCATCTCGGACTAAGAAATCATAGTATCTATCCGACTGATGTGGTATTCTACCAGATCGCCTTAAGGATGCAAGATTCAGTAGGCTTCGAGTTTGATCGAATCAAATCCGATTTAGGTTCAGCTACTTGTGTCAGTTCTTCCACCTGTCGAACTTCCTCGAGTTCAACCTTAGAGGCATTAGTCCCTTTACCAAGAAACTTTTTTTTCTAAAAAGACTACCTTATGGGTGACAAACACTTTCTGCTCATCAATTAGGTAGAAGTAATACCCTTTGATCTCTTTTGAGTACCCTATAAAGATACACTTGTCAGACTTAGGTCCAAGCTTGTCCATTACTAAATGTTTAACATAAATCGGACACCCCCAAACCCTAAGGTGCGAGAGTATTTGCTTACGCCCTGTCCACATCTTATATGGTGTTTTGAAAATAGACTTACTTGGCACCCTATTCAGAATATAACAAGCTGACTCGAGTGCATATCCCTAGAGGAAGATTGATAGATCGACAAATCCCATCATAGATTGAATCATGTCCAACAGGATCTGATTCCTCCTTTCGGACACACCATTATGCTGTGGTGTTCCAGGAGGAGCCCATTGGAAGAGAATCCCATTCTTCCTAAGATATATCATAAAATCATTGGAAAGGTACTCATCTTCTCGGTCAGATCGAAGAGTCTTAATACCCTTTTTAGTTTATTTTTCTAGCTCATTACAGAATAGTTTGAATATTTCAAATGACTCTGACTTATGCTTCATTAAATAGACATACCCATACCTCGATAGATCATCTATGAAGGTTATGAAGTAGAAATATCCACCTCTAATGCTTGTACTCATGGGTCTACATACATCAGTATGTACTAGACTTAGGAGTTCACTAGCATGCTCATCTTTTTCAATAAAAGGTGACTTGATCATCTTACCAAGAAGACAGGACTCACAGGTCGGAAGTGATTCATAATTACTAACTTCAAGAATTTCTTCTTGAGCCAACCTATTTATTCTATTCTTATTGATGTGACCTAGCCTATAATGCCAAAGGTAGACATCTGACACTTCATCTATTCTTGGGTATTTACCGGATGTTTGGACTATGTTAACAGGCTATGATAATAGATAAATTCTGTTATTCAATTTTCCAACACAAACTATAATACCATTCAAAATGATATCATAAAAAATTTCTTTTATTAAAAATTGATAACTATTCTTAGCCAAAAGATCTACAGAGATTACATTCGATAAAAAACTTAGACAAAAGTGACAATCATTAAGAATAATTCTATGAGAATTGATTATAAGGTTCATAATTCCTAAAGCTAGAACTGAAACTTATCTTCCAACTACAACGTTCAGGAATCTCTGGCCTTCACCAAATCTTTTACTGATATGCAAGTCCTGCATCGAATTATAAATATGATAAGAACTTTTGGTATCTAATATCCAGACAGTAGTATCATAAATTAAGAAGTTGCAAGGTGTTATCATATAATTACCTTATCCAGCAACTACTTGCTTCTTTCTTATCCTGTTCGAATCTAGGGAGGCAATGTACTAAGGACAATTCTACTTCCAGTGCTCCTGCTTCTTAAAAAAGAAGCACTCCGCCTTGCTCTGATGAGGCTTGTGCTTCTTGGTCTGATCCTATGCAGACATCCCAGTGTGCAGCTACACCTTCTTATTCTTCTTTTTCTTATTCTTCTTTTCTTTCTTAAAGGATTGATCAGAAGAAGACTCTCCAACAACATTCACCAACCCCTTTTGGAGTTGATGATCTTTCTCAAAATTCTTCAGCAACCCCAATAAACCATGGTAGTTCACTACAGGCTTTGTCATTCTAAAATGAGTAAGAAAGAGGAGAAAAGACATGGGCAAAGAATTTAGGATCGCATCCTTCTCGAGCTGCTCATGTAGGTGAATTCTAGCTTATTCAGGTGCTCAATCATCTCGATCAAGTTCAATACATGATCGATGATTGATGCCTCATCCCTCATCTGAGCATTAAAAATAGCACAACTAGTTTTGTGCCTTTCAACATCATTGGGCAAGCCAAAGGAGTCGTTCAACTTTTTAAGCATCTCCTCAGACTGGGCATTCTCGAGCTTGTGGCTGAACTCATCATTTATTGTCGTCAGTATAATGCACCAAATGATGGTGCGATCATTGAGCCACTTCTAGTAAGTATCTCTGACCATGCCTCTTGCATTTTGAGCTGGCTCCTTATGTGTAGGATCCATCAGAATATATAGGATCTGCTCATGCTCCAGGATGATCCTTAACTTTCGATACCAACTATTGAATTTAGGCCCCATAAGTTTGTCATTATCTAACAATAATCGGAGTGATAGGGTATTGACCATTTCTACACAGAAGAAAAGAAAAACTAAATCTAATTAGTATATGAATTATTTATCCCAAAGACTTGTATTTTAGTTTAAAGGTTCTTCCACTATTTTATTCAAATTGGTAGCCTCTACCTCCAATTTGAGAAATTATTCATAATTTTTTTCATGGGTACTAGAATCCACACAGACTACATACGAGCCCAACTTTGGTTAGTCAACCCATGTGCACCAATGGATAGATTGATAACCAATTATTTCACCAAACAACTTCTAGTAATTTTTTTTTTTTTGCCTTAGAAATCTAATTAATAGGCTTTGGCTTCCACTAAAAAGATTCAGTTAGGTCCAACTATTAACATGACCATATTTAGTGCATCAGACCAATAAATGATCAGGTCCAACTTTAGTCGGCCAACCTGACCATCACTAAAAAGACATGATCAAATTATCATATTATGAATGATAATTTTATTAGTCAATAAGCACCAAGTCTTTAGACCTTCAATGATTATTAAACCAATGGACTCATTATCACTCAACTTAATAGGAAGCTATGACCTAGTTATCATTATAACTATTTCATTTTAAGGATCTAATAATTTTAGAGGATTTTATTAACCAATTTTAAGAAAAATTGACTAGCTAATTTGGATCCTCCCACTAACTTTACCAAGTTAGATCAATAAGGACCTAATTCAAGCCGGCATTAGGAGCACTTAAATTAGTCAAACTGATTTACCTGATTGACATAGGTGACCCAAATCACTAAGTGGTCTAATCAAAACCTAATTCACCAGGATGGCTAGCTAAGTGAGATTAGTAGAAGGGATATGCCATTAACTCATCAAAGATCGAATCAGTGCAAGTAGCTTCCAATTAAAAACCACTGATCTGAGCTGCCAAACTTACTTTAGATACCATTCGGTTCATTAGTTTCAATTTGACCAACCTAGCAATTTTAAGTTCTACTGTGTAGCCATGAATCAAGTCCATTTGGTCCTCGTTAAAGGCATGGGCTTGACCAACTACAACTATTATAATTTGGTCTAAAGAGTCCTTGACTTAGTCTAAATCAATATTTAGTTAGATCTGATTAATTACTCTAATTTAGTCCATTCTTTAGCTAACCTTAGGTCTAATCTAATTAATGGACCTAATTCGACTAACTCGATAATCCACATTTGATGATCAATGACTTAGGATCTTTAAATCATAATTCTAGACCCTAATTCATCATGCTTAATTCTCAATTAAGTTTAAGGCTGAGAGTTGGGGTTTGACATTTCGAAAATAATTTTTAAAATTTTTGAAAGGTTCTTTTCATCTTAGTACTATTTCACTAAATAGGTCCATTCATTTAAAAAATGGATCAGCTTATTTCATAAACAAGTACTAGATGTAGATTTGATTTCATAAAACTAGCCATTTTAACCATTTAGCCAATTTTTTAGTTGAGCTGGCTCGGATCCCATCTAAGTTGGCTTGAGTAGAAGCGGAACTGGCTCAGTTCCTATGATAGCTGGCTCGGGATGAAGGCCCGAAGGCCATCGTTCCCATCGAACAAGCTTGGATCTAATCCAAGCCGGATCGATTCTTGATCGAGCTGGCTGGAGGATCAATCCAGAAACCATATCATGGCTGGCACGCTGGTCAAGCTGGCTCGATTCCTAAGCGAGCCGGCTCGACTGACGAACAGAACCTTCTTAAGATCTTGTTCAGATTTAATCTAAAACTATGACTCTACATAAAAATCATGAAATTATTTAGATCTAATCTAAATACTAATTCATGATAAAATTTAGATCAAACACTTCAAACATATCATAAAAATCATTAGATCTAATCTAAAGTTTTTATGATCAATTTTATAGATTGCAACATATCAAGACAACCTCTTCACTATAAGGGGGTAAACCTTACAGCAAGACAACCTACAGTCCATGCGATCATCATTTTTATTTTTTAGATTAGGTTATTATTTAGATCTAATCTAAAATTAATCTAAATCATGCATATATAATACATTAAAGAACCTTGCTGCTCTGATACCAATTGTAGGGAGCGCACTGGATTTCTTGTCCTACTTTCGAAAAATTTTTTTGAAAAATATACGTAGCAGAAACTATTATTAATCATATTAATAATAAGAGCTACAGATCTAATCTAAAAATTCTACATGCTACAGGATCCAATGTATCATATATGCATGCATATCTAAAAATAAAACAATGACTATGGTAAAACTATTTTTATTTCACTAATGTTTAGAACACATTACCTTTTTGCAGGTAGAAGAATGCCATAATCTGATCTCCTTGGTGTAGATCTGAATGCCACAATGTAGCCACACATGAGTCTGGCCTCACAAATAATCCACATGAGGTCCTGATCCTGATCAGTTTCTCCTGAGTGCTAGCTCGCTGCAGAAATCTTTAAAGGCTGATTTCAGATCGACCTCCTTCAATCTGGCTTCACAGGCTCTATGGATGCTCTGGATTGTCAATGAATGCAGATGAGAAGTTGAGGAGGTTCTCCATAGGATCTATGAAATCATGATGCTTGTAACTCACATATCTAAATCCCAAACCCTAGATAGATTCTAGGGTATGCACTCACCCAAAATCCTTTGTGCATAGAACTCTCTATATTAGCAAAGGAGGAAGAACTCACACATGAGAGAAACCTTTTCTCTCTTTTTGTTTCTTCATCTCTCTCACCTTTTTTGTACACCCAAAAAACAAGTTTTTATCAATAAACACACAAAGAGGCGTGAGATTTTTAGATAAGATGGTTGGCTTGTTCATTCAAACTCAAACTTCTTTGAATTTGAATAACAACCAGCCTATCTTATCTACATGGGGCATGAGAAAGAAGGGTGCATGCCCTCTCTTTTGCATGGTAAAAGTTCATGAGAAACCTTTTCTCATGGAGAAAGGATGGCACGATTCAAAGGATGATGTGGCATATGAGAAGACTAGTCAAACTAGTCTTATGTTTGACATCCAATTGAACCAATCCAATCCAAATTGGTTAGGCCCAATTAGATCAGAATAAATTCAACTTATTTAGGCTTAATTAGGCTCAGTTAAATCCTAATCAAATCAAAAGTTAATCAAGCCAAATCCTAGATTAAATCAGGGATTAAACCTCTTTGACGATTAGATTATCTTATAACCTAATCAGATTAAATCCAAATGAATCCAATTCAATTGGTCTTGATCCAAAACTAATCACTTAATCAAATTGAGTTAATTAGTGATCAAATCACTAATTAAACTTCTCTTGATGAACCATTAGATCGGATAGGAACCTCTAATGTGTGTAACCTTGCAGGTTTGAACCTAAGCCGATAGCGTAGGAACCAATTTCCTATACTAATTGAAGTTACCACCTAGTAGTGGTACCCGACGTTCGGATAGATCGAGTAGTAAAATTATAATATTCAGAACCTACGTGAATATGATTTCCACAAAATACATCCCTTTATCCTCTATGCATGGGATGACTTAAGATTTAACTATCAACCCTGGAGGATACATCCAAATCGTGTCTCAAAGCAATTAGTCTTGTGACCCCTCACTAGGACTTTCCTGGCTAAGGCTTTGCTAAATTGAAACTTTATTGAACATAACTCTTGTGACCAGGAGCAGTTAGTCCCATCTTGACTCATGCACTGACTTCTTAAGTACTTGACTGTACCTAGAAATCTTTCATCGCTAAATTAAAAATTTAGATACTCCAGCACCAAAGCATAGTGAGTTGCTTGGAAGTTACTATGGTGATCTCAGGTCAGAGAGACACTTATGCCCATATTCCATCAGAGCAATTCTTGATAGCGAAAAAGCTCTAGAGTTGGTCATGTTCAGTGCAGATGTATCCCTACATCTCACCTGCATGCCATACTAGTATCTACACACTCCTTAGTTAAGAGGACAACCAACCTATTTGGCACACAATGACCTCTACTCGATAAATGTTGTCGTCCTTGATAACAACGTATCATTTGGTTATGAACTATTTTAAGGACTAAACAATAAATCCTTCTTTGTCGATTTTAAATAGTCCTAAGGACTTCATCACAACAAACAGAAGTTCATTAGAAGATGAAAGATTTATGATTAAAAAGTTAGAATAACTTTTATTTAATTAATAATTCATATATAATTACATAAAATAGCTCAATCATCAACAGATTGATAATTGACTTTGGGACACTATTCCCAACAAAGCATAGGGGGAGTGAAAGAATAGTGTCTCACATAGATGCTAGATGCAGGTTTATGTAGGGCATGTTTGGGATTCAAATTATTTTTAGAAATTTATTTAGAAAGAAAAAAGTTGGAACGACAACTCTCCCTCTTTTCTTATTTTCCATCCTCTTCATCTCATCCATCCAAGCTTCCTTATTACTCCAATCTCAACCATCCATTCTCTTAGAATGCATCCTTTTATTAGTCCTACATCTAAAAATCATGAAAACCTTTTCTCTCCTAACACTTACAAATAAAATCTAATGCCTATACTCTTACATATATCTCTCTCCACATCATAACTATTATAGCGGTCCATGTGATAGACGGGAATACTGATAAATACCATAAAATCATCAAAAAAAGTATTAATTTATTAATTAATTTATATTTATTTTTAAAAATTAATAATCAATTTATACATATTAATTAATTTATATTTATTTTTAAAAATTAATAATAAATTTATACATATTTTTAAAAAATTAATATTTTTATTAATTAAAAAATAATTAAAAAATTAATTAAAAATAATAAAAATAAAAAAATAAAATATTATTACCAATAAATGAGCTTTTTTTTGTCACAATGAAATAAGTTTGAAGCAAATCAAAGCTAAACTGGACTAGATATAAATTTTTTTAAAAAAATTAAAATAAAAGAGAAAAATGGCTCAACCGGCTCTGCAAGCCAAGCCACCAAGCCAAGCCAAGCCATTAAAGCCGACTCAGCCATAGAAGCCATCAGTCGGTCCATGATCCAGGCATAAACTATCAGCTCAGCGACAATCGGTGAATTATGGAGTGACACATGGTGGACCAAGACCCTTAAAGGATTTACAAAAAATCTATCGTGGCTCACAAGGCATTTTGGCCTTTTCACTCAATGATAGGAGGTGCTGATTGGCTCCGATATGTGATGCAGTCGGTCCACACGGTCCATGAGAACATAAGTGCACAATCGTGCAGCTGTGGTTGCTTGCGGTCAAGATCCGATGGTGGTGGTTGGTTCTAGTTTTAATTCAAACTCTAGGCACCATCCGATGGCAGCGCTCAACCCAAAAGACAATCCAACGGTCCAGGAAGCTTCCGACTTGATTAAAACACCCAAAACTCGATCCGATGGCTAGATTTTCTTATGATTAATGCAATTGGATGGCCAGAATTTAATCCGACCTGATCTGGGCTGATACATATATGATTTTGGCATTTTTTGGACCATTTGATCCATATCTGATAGTCATCCAGAACTCTTTTTAATCTAAATTTCACTCAAATTTCTTCCTATTTTGATGATTAAAATATTCTTTACACCCACATTGCCTATAAGAAAACTCTCCAACCTTCTGACACCTATAAATAAGACCCCAAGCTTCAAAATTCATTGTCTTCGATCAAGGTGAAGCTTTGGTATAGAGTAGAGCCAGGCTTTGCATTAGAAGCTGCTTCAAAGCAATGGATGCTGAGAAGAAGAGCTGGACTTCTACACCATCTTTCTACTGATACCAATCCATGATCAGAGATCAGCCTATTTTAATTTTTTTTATTTTTTAAAATTTTATATACTTAAATTATGAATCTTTTAATTAATATAATACTTATTTTTATTCTCTTTAATTTTATGCTCTTTATTTTTATTATAATTTAATTTTTATACTTTAATTATTGCTCTTTATTTTACTGTAAGTCGATGCTGAGATCTAAATAGTAGATCCTAGTACTAAGTTTATTTTTTTACACTATTTAAATTCCACTTTTAAATTTTGATTTTAATTTTATTTTTAAAATCTCTCTTTTTCTTTTATAAAATCAAAAATTTTAAATCTAAAACACTACCTTCTCTATGGATTTGACCCGACTCACTGCTATCTACGTATTTTTAATTATTTTAAGAAATTAGATTAAACTGATAAATATGGTGTCTTAACAACAACATCGCATTCTTATCAAGTTTTTGGCATCATTGTCGGAGAAGGCATGAAAATTAAAATTTTTAATTTTTTTTGATTTTTTAATAAATAAATTATAAATAATTTTTTATTTTTTTGTAAATATTGCATATTAACTTTTTAATTAATATAATATTTATTTTTATACTCTTTAATTTTATGCTTTTTATTTTTATTATAATTTAATTTCTATACTTTAATTATTGCTCTTTATTTTACTGCTGTAAGTAGATGCTAAGATCTAACTAGTAGATCTTAGTACCAAGTTTACTTTTCTGTATAATTTAATTTTTACTTCATAATTTTAATTTTTAATTTTTAAATTTAAATTCTATTTTTAAATTTTTTTTAAAAATTAAAGATTTTAAATCTAAAAAATACTATCTTTTTTATGGATTCGATCTGACTCACTACTATCTATGTATTTTTAATTATTTTAAGAAGTCAGATTAAATTGATAAACATGGTATCTTAACGACAACATCACGCTCTTATCAAGTTTTTGGCACCACTATCAAAAAAGGAATGAAAATTAAAATTTTTTATTTCTTTAATTTTTTGTAAATAAATTATAAATATTTTTTTTTATTTTTTTTAATGTTTTGTAAATATTGCATACTAACATTTTATTTATTTATTTTATAGAAGAAAAAAATGAAAAAGAAGAAAGCATCTAATCTTGTTTGATGAGATCAATTCTAATCCTAGTCCTTTTCTATTATTTATTTTATTTTTAAATTAATTTAAAAAATATCCACTTAAATCTAATTAAAAATTTCATGATAAGAGTAGAAATCCTAACTACTTAGAGCATCCATCATATTAGTTTTTAATTTTATTTTTGGTGATTGTTGAAGGCAAGGTGAGCTTTTCAAAATTCAATTAATTATATACATCTAGTTTAATTGCATAGAACTCCTTGCTTGAAAATTTGAATATGCATATCATATTGAATCAATTTAAGAGCACAATCCATTAAACAAGATAAGGTGGAGATTTGATCATCCTTCCTTGGCCCACAAACAACCAACCCTCATATTGTATTAACCCAAATCTTAACTCTTAAAATCAATTAGACGTCAACCCTTAAGGATATTTGAGCTTAATAGGATAAGAAAATCTTAGAGTATTGCCGTCCATAATATCCCAGGAATCACCTAGCTTTGATACAATATTTAAGCACACAACATTCCTGGCATCACCTAGCTCTGATACCATATTATCGTCCACAACATCTCAGGCAACATCTAGCTTTAATACCAAATTATAGATCCATGATATTGCTCGAACGCCAATCATCCTTGACATCACAAGCAACGATACCATGTTGTGAAAGCGCCTGATCTTTAGCACGAATCTGAAGGAATCTATGATGTTTTCTATGGGTAGCAAACCATCGATCCTCCATCTGGACTATGATGGGGTGCCTCCCTCCTTGGGCTTGAGGGAGATACCCCCCTTCTCTAGGGCTTCTTCAAGAATCCTAGGGCGGCAACTCTAGAGAAAAGAGAAGAAGAGAGTTAAGGAAGAAAATATCTGTATACCATAGCATTCACAGCATTATGAAATCCTAATACAACCTATGTATTTATACAAAGCTATTAAGCTCGACCAAAAAGCTTTCCGGCTAACCCAATACATGAAAACACTCACCGAGCCCATGTACACCCATGTCTTCTATGCTCTCATTCTCTAGATCTAGACCCGATCCATACATGAATTAGCTACCTTAAGACCTTTCAAACCAGGCCTTAAGACCTCTAGGAGCAACCTAGACCCTAGTCTAAAACAGACCCTCGCATAACTCTGCCCGTGCACTGAGCCGGCTCAGTCTCAGCACAAGACTGAGTTGGCCCAGTCTTGTGCCATGCTTGCAATCCTGAACGCGCAGCTCTCTATTTTGCCCGTGCACTGAGAATTAGCCAACCCAGCTTTGGACTAAACTGGCTAACCTATAGAAAATCTCCTTTCGGTAGTCTTGATTCTCCGACTTTGGTTCCTTGGTTTACCTTGTATCGTAGGTCTCCGAAGCACCAACCAAGCCCCTGAAATCCTCGGAGCCAACATTCTGACTCCTCTCATGGCCTTCCAAGGCTTGGGAGCACAACAAATCCTCACAATCTCTATCTTGGTGCCCCCAAGCCTTGGCAAACCTCTCGACAATAACCTCCTACACGATTCCATTGTCCCTGCGCACTCGACAGCACCTATGCAAACATCACCTCCGCCAATCTTATTCAGCTATTGTGCACCCTTGAGGCCTTTGGGATGACCGCCTCCACTACTGAAGATCTGTGCTTGCTTCTTGGCACCATCATAGAATTGTAGGATCCCTTCTGCTTAGCAGCTGCATCACTTTCTCTGAACTTTCCTAGAGAACCCACAATGTTTCTATACCGACAGTCACTACGAACCCTAACATGGTCTCCTCATAACTATGCCTGTCCTCCTACACATGCTGCTCCATTTGGAACTGTGCATCACCGATGTTGGTGCTAGGATATTGATCCTTCCCGTACCCCTCTACTCTGAACTCATGTTAAATTCCTCTCCAATTATGAAGCCATCTCTTCGAAGCTCCACTTATATCCGAAGTCCATCTGATGTCGTAGAAGCCAACTCTATCATCAAATCCCTCGAGGCCAACCACTCAATGCTGCACTGCTGAGCCTACCGCTGCACCTCGAACACCATTGCTGCACCTTCGAACCCTCCGCACTCTACGGCCCTCTTCGAAGCCATCTCGGATACCTCCGCAACCCATGGGCATCTCCAAAACTCAAGAGCTCATCCAACTCTTCTAAATCCAGCGACTAAACCCTAGGAAATTCCACCCTAGTCCTTCTCTTTTTCTCCTACACTAGCCATCGCTTTAGTTGCACCTAGAGAACCATCCTCCACCTGAACTGCGATTCTTCCTGATGCTCCTACAGAAGAAACCTGATTCATGATACTCCTGACTACTAGAGATCTCCTGATGCTCCTTGAGACCTCCTGGCTCTCCTTGAGATCTGCATTCGGTCTTTCTGAGATACCATTGACACTCTTTACTGAGATACACTCCTCGACTGTTGCACCGCCAAGCCTCTCTCAGCCCCTGTGACTCTAGGGAAGCACTCCTGCAGCACTCCAGTGCTCCCTGACTCATCTCTATGCCTCTCTACAGCCGCCCAGTCCTAACTTGCTAGACCTCTATAGATCATCCATCTCCATCACTCGCAAGGCTTCGCAAATCTATGCTCTAATCAAACCGTAGAATACATCTTTGACTACTTTCCCACCTTCCTGACACCAAAGGACGTATAGTCACTTCTTCAGCCTTCCTTCAACCATTACCCCTTAGAAAACCTCTCTTCAATAGCCCTACACCGCCCATCTTTCGAAGAAAACTCTGATGCTCTCTGCTGAGATACCTCCTTCGACCGTTGATCATTGAGCCTCTCTCAGCCCTACATCTTTAAGGAAGTGCTACTACAGCACTCCAACGCTCCCTGCCTGTCACATAACCATCATACATCCTGACCTTTCCATCAAGATCGATCGGCAAATCATACACCAAATCCTTCCATCGTAGAAAAATCCCTTCCCATTAATCCTCTCAACCTCCACCTTCAACCCGCTGCTCTCGGTTGGCCAAACCACAGCAATAACAAAGATAGATTTGAGACATCCCATGAAATTCTTGTGCAGATTTTTGATTTCACCTTGTACGACTTCTTCTTTCCTTCCATGCACCATCAGACTCTGAAATCTAGCTCTGGTACCATATTGCCATCTACAACATCCTAGGCATCACCTAGCTCTGGTACCATATTTAGGCACACAACATTTCAGGCATCACCTAGCTCTGATATCATATTATCGTCCATAATATCTCAGGCATCACCTAGCTCTGATACCAAATTGTAGACTCATGATATTGCTCAAACGCCAATCATCCTTGACATCACAAGCACCGATACCATGCTGCAAAAACTCCTGATCTTTAGCATGAACCTGAAAGAACCTATGACGTTCTCTATGGGCAGCAAACCACCGATCCTCCACCTAGATCTATGATGGGGTGCCTCCCTTCTTGGGCTTGAGGGAGACGCCCCCTTCTCTAGGGCTTCTTCAAGAACCCTAGGGTGGCAACTCTAGAGAGAAGAGAAGAAGAGAGTTGAGGGAGAAAAGATCTATATTCCATAGCATTTACAGTATTATGAAACCCTAATACAACCTATGTATTTATACATAGCCATTAGGCTCGATCAAAATACTCTTCGGCTAACCCAATACATGAAAGCACTCATCGAGCTCATGTACACCCATGTCTCCCATGCTCTCATCCTCTGGATCAAGACCCGATCTATACATGAATTAGCCACCTTAAGACCTCTCAAACCAGGCCTTAAGACCTCCAGGATCAACCCAAACCCTAACCCAAAATAGACCCTCGCATAACTCTACCAGTGCATTGAGCCTGGCTCAATCTCAGCACTGAGCCGACTAAGTTCCACTGGGTTGGCTTAGTCTAAAATTAAGCCAGCCCAAGTTCTATGCCATGCCAGCAGTCCTGAATGCGCAGCTCTCTATTTTGCTTGTGCACTGAGACTTAGTTGATCTAGTTTTGGACTGAGCTGGCTAACCTACAAAAAATCTTCTTTCTATAATCTTGATTTTTCGACTTTGGTTTCTTGCTTCACTTTGTATCCCAGGTCTCCGAAGCACCAACCAAACCCCTGAAATCTTCAGAACCAATACTCTGACTCCTCCCGTGGCGTTCCAAGGCTTGAAAGCACCATAAATTCTTAGAGTTGGACCAAGTTCAAATTGGTTAATTACTTGGTGTCTAAGGCAAGTGGTTCAAAGAAGGTAATTTTTAATTGGTTCCATTGTCTGACTTGGCCAACTCTATTAGTGTCTAAGGAAAGCAACAAGCAAGGAACCTCTCATATCTTATACTTACCTGGTCGAGTTAGTTAATCAGTCTTGAGCTTGGAGGGCTCGAAGGTAACCTTGGTAGTTAGGAGCTATCTAGATCTAGAATAATTCTTAGTCAGGATTGATTGACCAACTTGATTGCTAACCAACATTATTACTAATTAAAACTAATTCTTCTCTCTTCTTAGCTCTAGGACTTCTTAGGATCTTTTCTTTAGAACTTTTATTTCTTTCTTCTTTTTTCTCTCTTCAAAATTAAAATAAAATAAATTAAAAATTAAATTAAATTAAATTAAACTAACTAAAAAATTAAAAATAATAATTAAATTAAATTAAACTAAATTAAAACTAATAATTAAAATAATTAAAATAATTTAAAAAATATTTTTTAAAAAAATAATAATATAATAAAAAAATAAATATATATATAAATCTAAAAAAGTTTTGAACCATACATTAGGGTTATACTAACACATGCACGATAGGAAATCACTTTTTCTGATTTAGTTGAACTTAATTGAATGGTTGATTCATATTAAACCTCATAATCAAATGGCTGACCTGAACCAAATAGTCCAAAAATTAGATAAAGTTGACATTCTTGCTCAGAAATTAGATCAAATCCTAATTCTCGATCAACAATCTCCTGCACAATTCACATCACCTTCTAATTATCAGGAGTTTTGTTTCATTTGTGCTAACCCAACCCATCATGTGAATGAATTTCTTATTGCTACACAGTTTCCATATTTTATCCAAGAACAAGTTCAAGCTACTCAAGGTTACTCCAAATTGATTAATGACCCATTTTCAAATTCATATAATCCAGATTGGACCAACAAACATAATTTTTCTTGGACATCCCAGCAGACTCGGGCTCAAACCCAAATTTCACCCATCCAAAACTATCAAAATAGGCCCCAATACCAAAACTATGCCTATAATAATGGTCAACCTAGTCAGTTTATCCAGTCATCATATAACAACCAGCTATCATACACACCTCCTCAATAGACCAATCTAGCTGATGATAGATTTAACCAACTTCAATAATTAATTCTGAATCAACAACAATCGATCTTGACTCAACAAGAATCTATCGCTAAGCTAGAAGCTCAAATAGGATAATTAGTTGAGTCTAATACGAGGAGAGAACTAGATCAACTACCGAGCCTACCAATTTCAAACAACTCACTTAATGTCTACCAACCATCTAGATCAAGTTATTAATTTAATGTCTCACTTAAGAATTTCCAATTTAAGAATGCCAAAGTAATTTCTGAACTTAAAAGCTATAGAATTCTTATGGACCCATACCAAGATCAGGTGAGAGAGGTTAGTACTGATACTAGCCAAAATAAAAATTTAGAAGAATAGGTTAATACTGAGACTAACCAGATAGAAGAATCTAAGTCTGAAACTAGTACTGATGCTGATTTTAGTTTAAATGAGATAGACATAGAAAAAAAGAAAATAGATGATTTACTCGAGACTTATAAACCTAATGTCCTTTTCCCTTCAACCCTAGAAGCCGATTCTTCTTACAAAAATCAAAAGGCATGTAATGAAGTATCAATGGAGTTATTTAAGCAAGATCACATTAATTTATCTTCAGAATTAAATTTACCTTTAGACACCCTTTCAGTACCCAGTGCATTAAACTTAAACTCCTAATTCAAAAACTTAATTCATGAACATTTTAGAAGAACAAATAGGAGAAATTCTTAATAAACATGGGTTTGAGAATGGGATCACAAATTATGTCCCTAAAATTAACAATGATTATATCAATAAAGGGATAAGAAATTATCTTCCTGAGATTGGCAATCCAAAATCATTGAAATTTATCAATCTAGTATTTGACATAGGATAGTAAGCTGCATTTTGTCTGGTTGAAGATGGTAAACTTAGCACTTATTGGAAAGCAATTCAATATTTAGTTTTTTTTAGTTTAATTTATCTTTTTAGTTGATTATTTTTTAGGATAATTTGAATAAGTTGGAGGAAGAGCTTAAATTTTCAAAGACATACGCTGGACCCAATACATTAAGTCATGTGTATTCTTTCATGTTCTTTATTACATCCTTTATTTTTTCTTCTCCATTGAGGACAATGTTGATTATGTTGGAAGGAGAGAAAAATAAAAATTTTAAAATTTTAAGTCCTCAAAAAAGTTAGTATTTAGTATTTAGACACTTGATTATGCTTAAGAATCAAATTAAACTAAGCATTTTTTTAAAAAAATTAATGTATAGATCAAAAAATCTATGAGATATTAAGAAATCAAGTATTAAGAAAATCCAATAAAGAGTTAAGTCTAGAATATAAAATTTTTTTCTTTGAGTATTTCTAATTTTTTCTACTAGTATCAAAGAAAAATTTACTTTTTATGGGCTTATGTAGGATAACTATATATTTCTTCATATATATATAAAATTATTAAAATAAATAGTTTTCAAGTACTTCTCACTGAGTAACTAAGCCTCTTTGCCTAAGCAAGCATTGAGTTTCGCATCAAAAGATGGGAAGGGCAAAGAAGCTCGTTGTAAAGCTAGTCTTAACTCATAGCCTATTTGATTCGAGCTAGTAACCCTGAGGGTATTCTATATCTAGTGCCCTAAAATCAACTGATTTAGGAGTCATTGGCCCAAGACTCGCTACATGGATCAAATAGAAAGCTTAAGGGATTATGACACAAAATAGCAGTACAATATTAAAAAATATATATATTGGTTTTTCATTGAGTAATTGTTGCCTAAGTAAGCAATGATATTCACGTCAAAAAGTGGACAATGTGAATAAAAAAAAAATTTAATAAATGAAGGATGGAAGTGACAATACTCTTGCCCATATGAAAGTTTAGACAAATCAGAGATAAAGGAAGGATGATTTAGAAAAAGTTTAGAAAAATTTAATATTTTTCACTTAATTTTTATTAGTAAGTATTAATATCCCAATGATATATCTCACTTATACTCTACTGAATATCAATGGCCATTTTAAAAACTGCTTAGATAAAATTCGAAACTCTAAAGTTAAAAGATATCTAAAACTAAATTCTTTCTTTACTCGAGGATGAGCAAAGCTTAAATTGGAAGGTGTGATAAGTACCATAAAATCATCAATAAAAATATTAATTTATTAAATAATTTATATTTATTTTTAAAAATTAATAATCAATTTATACATACTTTAAGAAATTATTAATTAAAAATAATTAAAAATAATTAAAAAATAATAAAATTAAAAAAATAAAGTATTATTATCAATAAAAGGAGCTTATTTTTTTGATCGCAATGAAATAAGTTTGAAGCAAATCGAAGCTAAAATGGATTAGATATAATTTTTTTAAAAAAATTAAAATAAAAAAAGAAAATGGCTCAGCCAGCTCTGCATGCCAAGCCAAGTCGACTTAGTCATAGAAGCCATCAACCGATCCATGATCCAAGCATAGACCACTAGCTCAGCGACAACCGATGAATCATGGAGCGACACGTGGTGGATCAAGACCCTTAAAGGGTTTACAGAAAATCTATCATGGCTTACAGGACATTTTAGTCTTTTCACTCAACGATAGGAGATGCTGATTGGCTACGATATGCGATGCAGCCAGTCCATGCAGTCCATGGGAATAGTAAGTATGCGATCGTGTGGCTGTGGTAGCTTGCGGTCAAGATCCGATGGTGGTGGTTGGTTCCAGTTTTAATTCAAACTCCAGGCACCATCCGATGGCAGCGCTCAACCCAGAAGACGATCCAATGATCCAGGAAGCTCTCGACTTGATTAAAACACCTAGAACTTGATCCGATGACTAGATTTCCTCCTGATTAATGCAATCAGATAGCCAAAATTTAATCTGACCTGATCTGAGTTGATACACATCTGATTTTGGCATTTTTTAGACCATTTGATCCATATCTGATGGTCAGATTTCATCCAGAGCAACAAAATTTATCCAAGACTCTTTTTAATCCATATTTCACTCATATTTTTTCCTATTTTGATGATTAAAATATTTTTTAGTCCCATATTGCCTATAGAAAAACTCTCCAGCCTTCCAACACCTATAAATAAGACCCCAGGCCTTCAAAATTCATTATCTTCAATCAAGATAAAGCTTTGGTACAGGGTAGAGCCAAGCTTTGGATTAGAGGCTGCTTCAAAGTAATGGATGTCGAGAAGAAGAGCTGGGCTTCTACACCATCTTTCTGTCGATGCCGATCCATGATCAGAGATCAATCTATTTTAATTTTTTTCTTTTTTTAAATTTTATGTATTTAAATTATAAATCTTTTAATTAATATAATATTTATTTTTATGCTCTTTAATTTTATGCTCTTCATTTTTATCGTAATTTAATTTTTATACTTCAATTATTGCTCTTTATTTTACTGCAAGTAGATGCTAAGATCTAAATAGTAGATCCTAGTACCAAGTTTATTTTTTTGCACTATTTAAATTCTGCTTTTAATTTTTGACTTTAATTTTATTTTCAAAATCTCTCTTTTTCTTTTGTAAAATCAAAGATTTCAAATCTAAAACACTATCTTTTCTATGGATTCGACCCGACTCATTGCTATCTATGTATTTTTAATTATTTTAAGAAGTCGGATTAAACTGATAAACATGGTGTCTTAACAACAACATCACGTTCTTATCAAATACCTATTTATTGGTGTCGAAAATGATCGACCATTGGAGATTGCTGGAGGTGGGATTCGGGATCTCGTTGATCAAAATCTGCAAGATAAAGTTTTGGCCAGAGGTGGCTCCAGCATGGACCCTCTGATGGTCAAGTAAGCATTCTAGCAAAAGAAAATGAAGTACTCAGAAGATTGAAGATGGAAAGGGAGCTTAGCCAGGAACCTATTTATAGATGGAGCATATAACAAATTGATGGTGATAGCTACCATGGAATGTCAAAGGCTGTTCAGGCTACTCAAAGTTTGTACGGAGAGTTGACTATCATTTGTCATGACTTGCTGGTTGTTGGATTTTATTCGCTAGAGTTCATATGGGAGGTCGAATGCTTTCGAACTTGATCATGAGCCATTCATGTTGGGATTAAGATGTTGGAGTCCAGGATCGAACTGACTGAGCTTGAAGGTTGGCCTTTAAGTTGAAAGTGACAAGTTTATGGGCTAGGTTCCAAGTGTGAATCTTTGACAGAACTGCTTTGATAGCTTTTGGAAGCTTGATCGCCTTCAAGGTCACTTTGATTTGAAGAGCTTGAGGTCAAAAAAGAATGATGGGTTCTTCATTTAAGACTACATTGGAGATGCTTTAGTTACTCTGATATAGCTCGACCTGTGCTTAAGGTCGGCCCAATATCGGGACCTGATAGCGCTAAAGTTTAGTGCTTATAAAGTCGTTGCTCCTTACCCCAGACTGAAGGTCAGAGTCGAATGGGTGACGAGCCTCTTTTGTCGGCTCAGGTTCATCTAGCCAAGATCTTGTAAGATCAGCTCCCTAGAGCATAGAAGATCTAGAACCAGCAACCAGTGGCTCCCAAACAAGAGGTGGCAGCAATGATGAATAGAACTCCAAGAGGGGGTGGCACAAATGGATAGGGTTTTGGCACCTAGAACTTGATGGCGCCTATAACACTTGCGCGCCCTCCACGTTGTGGTGACTAGGATTTTTTCCAGGAGTTGGGGTGGCAACTAGAGGAGGAGAGAGAGATTAGGAGAGAGTTGGATTGGGGGAAAAGAGTTCTATATTCTCTTGGATTCATCAAAACCCTAATATAATGTGTATATATATATATATATATACAAGGCCAATATGGCCCAACTCAAAAACTCCCTTGGTTAATCCAATGAGATTAAGTTAAATCCAAGCCCATGTACACCTATAACTTGACTCAATCTTAACCTATGGACCCAAGCCTAGTCCAATACATGTTAGCCCCTTAGGATCCAAATCCACTAAATCCTGAAATCTTGAAGGCTGATAGCCTTCAGCCTAGGGCCCAAACCAGCCATAGTGAGCCCATGAACACCTCATGGGATCTAAACCATGACCTATACCTTGGCCACCTAATACTTGAGAGCACCACACAAGGCTCTACAATCTCCGCCTTGGTGCCCCAAGCCATCAATGAACTCCATCTTGTCCATGAAATACATCAGTGCCACACATCTATGAAAGTTATCCCGGAGAAGAACCTTTGTTAGTGTATCAGCTGGATTCTCCTTAGTATGAACCTTCACCAGCTATATCTCTCCATCCTCCACAAGCTCTCTGATCTAATGGTATCTAATGTTGATGTGCTTCATTCTTGCATGGTAGACAAAGTTCTACGCAAGTAGGAGTGTACTCTAGCTGTCATAATGCACCATGATGGCCTTCTGTGCAAGGTCCATCTCCAATGCCAATTCCTTCAGCCATAAATCCTCTTTTGCTACTTTCATAATGTCGATGTACTCCACCTCGGTGGTGGATAAGATCGTGATGGGTTGCAAGAATGATCTCCATGAAATGGGACCTCCATTCGAGCAAAATACGAATCCTATCATCGAACATCGGGTGTCCACATCTCCACCAAAATCTGCAACCACAAAGCTTCTATCAGCCCTTAAGCCTTCTTGGACATGTTGGAACATCCCTCAGCACCTCCTCGCTGTCCATAGCTAATGATGACTCCAGCTGTACCAGCCAAGTACCTAAAGATGCTCTTCAGTGCTTGCTAGTGCTCCCTACCAGGCTACGCCATGAATCTACTCACCTGACTCACTCCATGGGCTATGTCCGGCCTACAACATACCATGATGTACATCAAACTTCACACACTAGCAGCATATGGGACTCTCTCCATATCTCAAGCCTCCTCCTCAATATGTGGCGACATAGTCTTTGAAAGTTTGATGTTATCAGCAAGTGGCAATGCTGTCAGTTTGGCTTCCTTCATCCTAAATCTCTCCAAGATCTTTCAAATGTTACTACCCTAAGACAAATGCAGGACCTTCTTGGCCTAATCTCTAAGAATTTTCATACCTAAGATCTTCTTCATAAGTCCCAAATCCTTCATCTCGAACTCTTGAGATAATATAGTCTTCAGTTCTTGCACAACATTCTTATTCTTATATGTTATTAGTATGTCATCTATATGCAAGAGTAAGAACATCCTAGAACCATCCTCCAGAGATTGAACATATACACAATGATCAAATTCATACCTGAAAAGGCTGATGCTCCTCACGAAGGTGTCGAAGCGCTTATACTACTGCCTCCGTAATTGCTTCTGCCCGTATAGTGACTTCTATAGCAAACACACCTTTCCTTCAGCTCCAGGCTCTCTGAATCCTAGTGGTTGCTCTATGTAGATGCTCTCCATCAGATATCAATGGAGAAATGCCATCATAATATCCATCTGCTCCAACTCCAAGTCCTGAGTTGCGACGATGATCAGCAGCATCTTGATCAACATATGCCTAATGATTGGAGAGAAAACTTTATTAAAGTCGATGCCTTCTTTTTGGGAGTATCCTTTGGCTACCAATCTCACTATGTACCTAATACCTCCCTGCTCTGAAGGCCCTTCTTTCCTTTGGAAAATCCATTTGCACCCAATGGGCTTCTTCTCCTATGGCAGCTACACCAATCACCATGTTTGATTCTTTTGGAGAGACTGCATCTCCTAAGGCATAGCCTGAATCCGTCTATCTCTATCTTGGCTCTCTACGGCCTCCTCATAGGTGTAGGGATCTTCATTAGGTGTCACCAGAGCATATGACACCGAATCTCCAAAGCCATATCGATTTGGTTGTTGCACGCTCCTCTTTGGCTTGTGAAGTGCAACACCAATGTCGGTCCTTGATCCAGTTCACTATGGCTAGACCTCGTAGCTTCTAACCCCCATTTTAGTCCTCTCCACCTATGGAGACTCCTTTGCTGAGTCCTCTACCTAAAACTCAAGTCCTCTCGTGAATCTGCAAGTAGCAAAATAGAATAAAAGATTAGTTGTCCAGCGCTATCTTGCTGGACCGCCTGCTACTCCTGATGTCTTTCCATGCCACCTCACTTATGTAAAACTTAGTTTTCATTAAAATCCACATCCCTACATATGATGACCTTCTTCTCCAAGGGATCCCATAGTCAGTACCCCTTAACACCTCATGGATATCCTAGGAACACCATCTTCCTTGCCTTGGCATCCAAGTTGCTCTACTCACTAGTATTGATGTGCATAAATGCCGTTTACCCAAACATCCTTAGATAGTTTTGGTTTATACTCCTTTTAGACCATTTATCATCTAAAATTCTTCCATCTAGCCTGGTGTGAGATGATCAATTCACTAGATAATAGGCTGCATCCATTGAATCTATCCAGAATGCCTTAGGAAGCCCTACCTGCAGCCTCATGCATCTTGCTTTCTCCATAAGGGTCCTGTTCATTCTCTAGGCCATCCCATTTTGTTAAGGAGTTTTCCTCACTGAGAAGTATCTTTTGATGCCACACTTCTCACAAAAGACTTAAAACTTTTTATTGGTGTACTCCCCATCATTGTCGGACCGCAAACACTTCACCCTGCTGCCTTGTTCCTTCTCCACCTTGACCTTTCAAACTTTGAATTTAGTGAAGACTTTTGATTTCTCCCTCATAAAGTAGATCCAAACCTTTCTTGAAAAATCATCTATCAGGGTCATGAAGTATCTTGCTCTATTTCTGGCTGAAATTAGAGCCAATCCCCACACATCAGTGTGAACTAGTTCCAGTGGGGTTGCACTGTGGGCTATGTTGATCACAAACTGAACTCTCCTCTATTATTTCATCTGGCATGGCTCACAAAGCTCTGAAGCTCCTTCATCCAGATCAAAGATCAGTCCCTCTTTTCTGTGCTCCTTCAACCCTCTATCTCCCATGTGGCCCAGGTGGTACTTCCATAAATGATAAGCTCCCTACTGATCTTGCACTGCTGCAACTGTATCGGATCCACTAGTCACCATAGATCCATCCATCCTATAGAGGTTATTTTCCAACCTTCTTCCTCTCATCACTACCATGGCTCCATTGAAGATGTTCAATAATCCACTTCTGGCATGACTGCTGAAGCTATAGTCGCTCTACTCCAGATAGCCCAATGACACTAGGTTCTTCTTCAGCTCTAGGATATGCTTCACATTCATGAGAGTCCACACCATCCCATCAAATATCCTCATCCTAGTTATTCCAATATCAGTGACCTTGCAAGGATGATCATCCCCAAGTGTCACATGCCCCTCATTGATCTCAGTGTATGTAGTGATGTGAATAGGCTGAACCCAGGGTCCAAACTTTTGTGCTTTGCTTGTGACCATCCGACACCACCAAGAGGTCATCCTCCACCTCATGATCAGTAACCATACTCAGAGAATTATATCCTTCATTTTCTCCCTTTTTGTTCTTCAATAGTGGGCAATCATGTCGAATGTGCCCGATCTCGTTGCACTTATAACACTTTACCAGTTTCCTACCTTTCTAGGATTTTGATCGTTCCCTTAATTTTTCTCTTTTTCTTTCTCTTTCAGATCTCTCCCCTATGGTCAAACCATGCTGGGGAATGCCATTCTTGGTCATCTTCTTCCTTCGCTCATTCATGCATAGCACCGAGATAATGTCTTGATAGTATAATATCTCTTTCCCATAGAGCAGTGTCATGATCAGTGGATCATAGGAAGGGGGCAGCGAACAAAGTAACATCAATGACTTATCTTCCTTCTCCATCTTCAACCTAACATTTAGCAAGTTATTACTCACTTGATCAAATAACTGTATGTGACTGAGGACATCTCCACCTTCAACCATACAAAGGCTATACAGCATCTTCTTCAACATAAGTTTGTTGCACATGTTCTTTCCCATGTAAAGAGTATGCAACTTTGACCAAAGTCCTTTGGAAGTTCTCTCTTCTAGCATCGAATAGAGGGCTGCATCCGCTAAACATCCTCTAATCACTAAACATGCCCGTTTCTCTATCGACATCTATTGTCAATTTGTGATCCTTTTAGACCTATCCTTCAATGCTAGATCTAATTCATGCTACACAAAAAGGTCCTCTGTATGAACTTTTCATATAAAAAAGCTTCTTTTCCCATCAAACTTCTCAAAATCTATCTTTATGCTACTCCCCATGACTAGATTCAAGTCAAACAATAGCAAAATTACTAAGATAGATTAGAAATACATCAATAGGGTCATGCTGAAATTTCAACCTTTGTAGATCTCTTCCTTTTGCATTCTCCTTCTTTCTCCATGCGATCCGAGCTATGATACCAATTGTAAGATCAACTACCTAGAGCTTAGAAAACCTACAACTAGCAACCAATGGCTCCCAAATAGAAGGAGGTGGCAGCAATGATGAATTGAACACCAAGATGGGGCGATATAAATGGATAGGGTTTTGGTGCTTAGAACTTGATGGCGCCTAGAACTCTTAGGCACCCTCCTTATTATGGTGGCTAGGATTTTTCCCAAGAGAGGAGGCAGCAACGAGGAGAAGAGAGAGATTAGGAGAGAGATGGATTGGAAGAAAAGAGATCTGTATTCTCTTGGATTCATCAAAATCTTAATACAATGTATATATATATATATATAAGGCCAATGTGGCCCAACCCAAAAACTTCCATGGCTAACCCAATAAGATTAAGTTAAACCCAAACCATGAACACCTATGACTTGACTCAATCTTAACTTGTGGATCCAAGCCTAGCCCAATACAGGTTAGCCCCCTCAGGGCCCAAATCCACTGAACCCTAAAACCTTGAAGGCTGACTGCCTTTAGCCTAGGGCCCAAACCAGCCCTAATTAGCCCATGAATACCTCATGGGCTCCAAACCATGGCCTATACCTTGGCCACCTGATGCTTGGGAGCACTACACAAGGCTCTATAGATCTGTGGTGCAACCTTAGTAAGATCTGCCACTCACATGATAGAGTTGGAGAATAGAAGTGAAAGTGTAACACCCCACTCCTAATTAAACATGGATGATGGTGCCACACCCTATCCTTATCTAAAGGTTAAGGAGATTTATAAAATATAACTATGCTAAACTATATGCTGGTTAATAACCTACTTTCGATTTAGCTGAACCATCCATTCATTTTTATCACAAGCATTTTAATTAAATTCTCTTGACTTGCTAAAAATCATTATCTCCACTCATAACTTATCAAATCACATAAACTAACTTAGAGTTTCAATAACAATACCATATTTCATACATACATTCTAGTCATTAATTATCTTTTTAATACATGTCTTTCTAGAACAAAGTATAACATATACATGTAATAGTTTCTAATTTAACTAACTTAGCTGTATAATATTTTTCAAAATACATCTATTTTACAAGCTAATATTATCAAAAATACTTTTTTCACTTGAAGTACTAATACACAAGCTGCAACATATCTTCAAACCTAGCTATTCTCAAAACTGTAAATGAAAAAAGTGAGGGGTGAGACTTGGGAAAGTCCCAGTGAGTGGATAAACAATCTAACAATGGAAAACAAGAATTCTTAACTTATAATTCAATGAAACAATAAAAATTGAAATGTAAGAAATACTTTTTGGAGGTTCACAAAGTTGAAATATACCCCACTAGGTTAAACAAAATACCAAAGAGCTACTCAAAGCAGAAATATACTCCATCGGGTTAAAGCAAAATACCAAAGAGCTTCACAAAGCTAAAATATACCCCACCAGGTTCAAGTAAAATACCAAACCATGTCATGCCAATGCATGCTTTCTTCTTAGCTACTATCGATCGAATCCTAGAGCACCCCTTCCAAGACAGTCGATAAGTACTTGTTTTGATGCCAAATGAAGTAAATGAGCCTCACTGGGCATTCTGATACATTGCCCAATATCTGCCAAGCCCCACTGAGCATTTTGATACACTGCCAAGCCCCACTGGACATTCATAAATGCAAATTATGGAGGTGCCAGCTCATGCCAATGCAAATGCTCATAGAATACTAGGATGCACCCCATAGGTTGATCACTCCTATGGACAATCTTTTCCAAAAATCAAATAAGCTGAAATTCCACAAAGCTAAATAGTAAAAGCCAATAATTTCAATCCCTACTTTAATGTTTGCACAAGTACATATATAAGCTGAAGGATATCAAAGTTAACTATTATTCAAGGTAAGTTATTTCCAAAACAAAATATAATAAGTAAAACACCAAGGCTAGAAGTGAAAACCCACTCACCTCAACTGGCAATTAGTTAAATGGGCATACTCAAAGCACCTATCCAAATCTTTCCTTTTCTTATATCATCAATAAACATTAGTTAAACTTATATCTTATGATTCAAGACCAAAACTACACTTACTTTGCTTCCAAACTCTTACTTTAATATTTTTAACCATTTTGTGTTGCTCGCTTTAACTTAGGTTTAGATAACTTTAATATAATTTAGACATTTCCAACCATTTAATTCTATTTCTATTCTCCAAATTAGTTTTGGATAAAGCTAACACCACTTGAATTCATGGCTAAAACATCTACCCAACTTTAGCATCATAATAACATAATTCAACTTCAACTTTGATTTTACACTGAATAGCTTACTTTACTATAACCTACGATCATCTATAATACTTAAAAGATCAATTAAACTTGGTTTAAAGCAAAGGAACCTTACCTCAAGTGATTAGAAATCTGCTGCACAAGCTTTCCTCTTCAATTTCAACAACTTCCAGCTCTTCGAATCAATCTATAACTAAATCCTCTACCTCCAACTAAAATTCTATTTGAAATTAATGAAGAATAGGACCTTCTCCAGCCCTCCTTCTCTCCCTAACACTCTGGTATGCTAGAGAACTCAGAACAACTACAATAAGAACTAGAGGCTTTTTATTTTGGAAAAGAATAAATTAAGGAAAAGTGTTGCCAGATGTCAACCCATGAATTTTCTACACTTTTTAGATTTGCTGAGGTGTTGCCAAGCTGAATTTCTAACTATTAGTTTATTCCCTCAAGGTGCTCACTCATCTCATGAAAAATTATTTAAAAATTTCAACTTAGAACACTCTTGGTTAAACCTGCTCTCAAAAATTTCCATGATTATGGTGACACCTTTGAGAAAAGGGTCGACACCCTAACACAGGCAAGCCCCTAGATCAGCCCTTTCCTCAAATAGGTCATCTCATAGATCAACCTCTAGGTCGGCCCTGCACACAAATGTGTCGACACCTATCTGGCAAGTGTTGACCCCTTCTTGTGCCACCACCAAACTTGCTAAGAACATCCTCTCTGTTTTCCTGAGATAGTGTAGACACCTCTCATACAAGTGTTGACCCCTTCCGTTAGGTTTCAGAAATTTTAGTTTTATACTCTACTTATAGCTTTGCTCAATACTCTGCTGATCTACATTTTTTGTTTTAAGTTAATATCCTCATTTATTTTACTCTCTATTAACTTTAAAATACAAATGTAAATAAGGAACACCCCCACTATTTGGAATCAATAAAAATATCATAAAAATCAAAATTCTCAAGAATAAGATACCAAACTTGTGTTCTAGCTTAAATTTTCCAAAATCCAAAACTTTTAAAACTTTCTTTCCTTAGAATGAATAGGTTAAAGGATCTAAAAATTTGTTAAAAATCACTTTATGACTCACCAATTTCCAAGAATCAATTACCACTAATTTTAATCTTAAGAAAATCCATATTTTATATAGCTCTCCAGATAGATTCTACTTTCAGACTTAGAAAAATTTTAGAACTTGAAATGTTAGATAGTCACAATCTATGCTTAAATGGCTTAAATATACTATAAATGAATTACTATGCCATACATACCTTAATACAAATCTTTTAATCTATTATTTTGCTGGTGTAGGATGTTACATTCCACCCCCCTTAAAATAAATTTTGGCCTTAAAATTTGTACTTCAATTTAAGTTCTACACTTACAGCATTATACTTTAATCTTGCTCTTTAAAATAAATGTTTATACTCCTTCATATCCTCAAAATTTGCATCTTAGTTATCTAAATTAATTATTACCATAGAATCATTCTTAACAATATAAATAATTGATTAACTAATACTCACATTACACAAGTTCCATAATATCTTAATATCTGAATTCATCTTATCTTCTCTTAACTTAAAACTTTAAATTATGAACTCGAAAATTTTGAAATTTCCTACACATCATACACTTTAACAATTATAATCTAACTTTCTATTCATCCATATTTATTAAATCATAACAACACATATTTTATGAAGAATGCACGTACTTCACTTATTTCAAAAGCTATCAACATTGTAAACATGCTCATTTAATTCATGGTCATTAGCCAAATACTCAATTTATCAAGATATAGAGTTACTAACAATTTACAACAGCATAAGAAATTCCATCTCAATTAAAATTTGACTGAATCCTTATCCTCCATGTTAAGCAAACAAATTCAAATTAAAATATTTAAGTCATACCTGTCTTTCACCTTAAGGGAACTCACATCACCTACTATCCTTCTTACTTCGACCTATCTTGATCATTGGTACTAGTCCCCACTTGTTTGAACATCAGTAAGTGAAATATTAGACTTTGATGGAAAACTTTTAATTGGAGCTTTGTTTGGACAATTCCTCTTCTGTTGACCCATCTGTCCACACTAGAAACATCCTCTAAACCCCTTTTTACATTCTCCCAAGTGAAATTTTTCACAATTAGTACACTAAGAAATCTGATTAAATTATGTAGCGATTGGACTAGCACTCCTATTAAGATTACCCTGGGATTCCATTGTTCTAGAACTTCTAGCTCTCTTATAACTTCTTTGAATATCTGCATCTTGTGATTGAAAATTACAAACAGAAGCTACGGCAGTAGTAACTGCTCGAGTGATTATACCTACAACTTCTTGCAATCTAATGGTAGGTACTTGCATTTAAAAAGAACATTCTCATGCAATTGTAAATTATCTCTCTCCTCTCTTAGGGTAACCGATAAAGTATTGGATAATGTTCTGTGATCTTGACCATCACTAACAACTCCTCTTGCTCTACCCTAACCTCGATCATGACTCCTACTTAAGCCACATCCTCGACTATTATCTTTTACTGATAACTGATCTCCATCAAATCCTAACCTTGTTCGAACCATCTTTCTACAAAATATAATTAATAATATTAACTTTATTTTCCATTTACGATAATCTTTTTGATAACTAAATCTCAAAAGAAAACATTCCAATATTGAAGCATAAACTTAAAATAAATGCTGCTGAAAAGAATCTTTAAGAGACCTTGATTGATTAACCTTGGCTCATCTCTACGAATCATAAATCTTTGCTCTAACTTAAGTCCATCCCTACCATTCATAACTCATTTCTTATGCTTACTAATTATAAACTTCCATTCATATCTGTTGATCATAAATCCTTGCTGATTTCCATTATCCATAAACCATTACTTATCTCAATTGATCATTAGTTCTTGCTCATACCATCAATTTAATTTTGCTTATATCAATAATTACTCCCTGCTCATCCCAATAAACTATTAACCTTGCTTTGATCCTCAATTAAACCATACTTATATCATCAATTAAACCTTGCTTATCTCTATAAACCAATAAACCTTTGTTCTAATACCAAACATGTAACACCCCACCCCTAATTAAACATGGGTGATGATGCCACACTGTAAGAAAATATGCAGGGTTTCATGCTTAAATTTTAAAATATTTTTGAAATAAATAGCAACAGAAGATGTAAATTAAACTATTTAATTTCTAAAAGCATGTAATCTAATTACTAAATTCTACATCTAGAACCTATAACATGTCATAATACATGCATAAATCTAAAAATAAATATTTTGGTATTGATCAAATTAATACCCTAGATCTAGAATAATTCTAGATCTAAATCTTAGATCGCATCTAGATGAGAGAAGAGATCAAATCTCTTACCTACGCATGGGTTGAGAACTCTGTGGTTAATTTTTATATTGTCTTTAGAGCCACACATACATCCAGCCTCTATAGAAAGTCCATACGAGACTACAACAAAATTGGAGGTTCATCGAACGAAGATCCGCTCGAAGTGCAAGCTTCTTGCAGATTCCTCCTGATGGTTAATCTAAAAATTATTCTTTAGATCTCTTAGACACTCTAAGAGATGAAGAATAAGAAGAGGAATAAGGAAGAAATTCAACCCTTGGATCTGCTAAAAAATAAAAATAAAAACATATGAGAAAAAATCAAAGAGAGGATAAATCTTCTCTTTCAGGACATCAACGATTGATGTCCTGAAAATATTTCTATGCTAGGATAAGAGGAGACCTCCTCTAAATTTTTGTCATATTTTTAGATCTAATACTCTTTGATTTTTTTTATAGAAAAATCTCACAAAAATATGGAGAAAAAGGATTCTTAAAGAAATCCTTAGAGAAGACCTTCTTCTCTTCTTCTCTCATTAGGACATAATCAGATCTTGTCCAAAGATGATCACCATGCCCCAACACCTTAGAGCACAGATCCCCATGCCCTCTTCCTCGCTCTCTCTCATATTTTTATCGTATAAAAATCATAAAAATAATAAAAAAGGGTTAGAAATAAATCTCTAAAAGAACATAGTTTTTCTCTTACCTTTCTCTCTTCAAAACATCAACAATTGATGTCTTAATGGAAGGCACTTCTCCAAGAATCTTGGCACCCCAAACCACCCACACCATCCTCTCTTTCTCTTCTATTTTTAATTAATTTTTTAGAATTTTTGACACTCAAAAATGATTAGGAGGCATCCCAAGATAATAGGAAGACTAGGTCAAATGACAAACAAGGAAACAAAGGGGAGATTGGGGGGCATCCAACTCTTGGACGCCTCCCTAGATTTTTTGTGCATGGAGAGACTAAAAGCATCACACAAAATGAGAAGAAAAAAAGGGTGGCAAAAAAAGATATGGGGCATGGGTTAATTTCCATAGAGAGAGGAGAAGAGTTTTAACAAATTAAAACTCTTATTTAGTTTGACTCATTCAAACTAGCTTCCAAATAAGACCAAGTCAAATTTGTATCCAAATTTACTAGGATATGGGGCATAGAAAATCAATCTTAGGCATGGAAAACATCACGTAAAATCTAGAAATAAATTAGTGGGCGTGGAACCTCTAATATGGCGCAAGGAAAGGAGTCCTAGTCTAACCAGGACTCTCCTATTATGACTACGTCAAAGCCATCTTAAACCCAATTTAAATCTCATTTAAATTAGATTTGAGTCAACCTAATTAATAGACAATTTTAATCTAGTTAGGAGTCTAATAAAATTAGATTTAAATTATTTTTAAATATAATTTAATTTCTAATTAAATTAAAATTAGGTACACTCAAGTCCTAGTCGAATAGGAACTTGTTTTTCCTTATAATTGGCTTATCCAATAAACTAATTAAAGTTAATCTAATTTAGTTTAAATCAATTCTAATTGAATCTAATTCAATTAGATATGATCTCAGTCTGATTGCTTAATCAAATTGAAATAATTAGCAATCTAATTGCTAATCAACCTTCTGCAATACTTGCATTAGATCAAATATCAATCTCATTGATTGTTTGACCTTAAAATGATTCTCAATCATCGACTAACCATCTAATCAGATTACAATCTCTTATGTGTGTGACCCCATAGGTTCGAACCTAAGTTGGTAGCATAGGAATCAATTCTTATACTAGTCGAAGTGACCATCTAGCAAAGATTCCCGACATCCAGATAAGTCGATGTATGCAAAGCAACATTCTTAGAACCTTGACCCATGGTTATCGTATAATTTATTTCATTGACCAATAATGCTCAAGACGACTTTGAGTATACTGTCAACTCATACAAGTCATCTATATTGTATCTCAAAATTTTGCAAATTCCATGATTCATGAGGATTACCCAGGCCTAGGTTTGCTAAATTGAAACACAATGAGTCATTCTCTTTCTGAAGTTAATCAGGAGTGGTCAATCCTATCTTGACTCACACACCGACTCTACAAGTACTTGACTATACTCAAAAATCTTTCGAATCTATATTAGAAATACAGACAGTCCGACATTAAAGTATAATGAGTTGCTTGCAACTCACCATGGTGATCTCATGTCGAAGGGACACTTATACCCATAGGCCTTAGCTAGCTACTCTTGATAGTAGAGTGATACATTGATCATGGTCAGTGTAGATGTACTTCTACATCTCACTTGGATGCCATACCAGTGTCTCCATACCATTTGGTTATAAGGACAACCAATGCATATAGCATACAGTGACCTATACTCAATAAGTTATCGTTCTTATTAGTAACTTATTATTTGATCATGAATAGCTTAAGAATCATCCGATAAATTCTTCTTTATCGATTGATTGTGGTTCTAAGGACTTCATCATAATTTAAGAGTTCATTTCAGAAAGATAGAACTTTTATGATGAACCAGCCAAATAACTATTATTAGTAGATAATTCATATACTAATTTCAATCATCTATCACTTAGATGATTGACTTTAGGACACATTTTTTAACACACTCTACACCCTTATGTAAAGACTAAGGAGATTTCTAAATCATAACTATGTTGAACTATACCTTGGTTAATAACCTGCTTTCAATTTAGCTGAACCATCCATTCATTTTCATCACAAGCATTTCAATTAAATTCTTTTGACTTGTTAATAACCATTATCTTCACTCATAACTTATCAAATCATATAAACAAACTCAGAGTTTCAATAATAATATGATATTTCATACATACATTCTAGTCATTAATCATCTTTAACACATGCCTTTCTAGAACAAAGTATAACATATACGTGCAATAATTTATAATTTAACTAACTCAACTATACAATACTTTTCAAAATATATCTCTTTTACAAGCTAATATTATCAAAAATACTTCCTCTAATAGAAATACTAATACACAAGCTAAAACATATCTCCAAACCCAGCTATTCTCAAAACTGCAAATGAAAAGAGTGAGGGGTGAGACTTGAAAAAGTCTCAGTGAGTGGATAAACAATCTAATAATGAAAAAAAAAGAATTCTTAACTTATAATTCAATAAAATAATAAAAATTAAAATGTAAGAGAACTACTTTTTAGAGGTTCATAAAGCTGAAATATACCCCACCAGGTTAAGCAAAATACCAAAGAGCTTTTCAAAGTTGAAATATACCCCACCGGGTTAAAGCAAAATACCAAAGAGCTTTAGAAATCTGAAATATATCCCACTGGATTAAAGCAAAATACCAAAGAGCTTCACAATGCTGAAATATACCCCACTGGATTAAAGCAAAATATCAAACCATGCCATGCCAATGCATGCTTCCTTCTCAGCTACTATCGACTGAATCTCAAAGCACCCCTTCCAAGACAGCAGATAAGTAGTATATTATAATGCCAAATGACGTAAATGAGCCCCATTGGGCATTTTGATACACTGCCAAATATTTGCCAAGCCCTACTGGGCATTTTGATACACTGCCAAGCCCCATTAGGAATTCACAAATGCAAACTATGGAGGTGCCAGCTCATGCCAATGCAAATGCTCATGTAATGCAAGGATGCACCTCATAGGTTGTCACTCTTATGGGTAATCTTTTTCAAAAACTAAACAAGCTGAAATTTTTCAAAGCTGAATAGTAAAAGCCAACAATTTCAATTCCTACTTTAATGTTTGTACAAGTACATATATAAGATGAAAGATGTCAAAGTTAACTATTTTCCAAAGCAAGTTATTTCCATAACAAAATATAATAAGTAAAACACCAAGGCTAGAAATGAAAATCCACTCACCTCAACTAGCTATTAGTTAAATGGTAATCAAAGCACCTTTCCAAACCTTTTTCCTATATCATCAATAAACATTGGTTAAACTCATATCTTATTATTCAAGATCAAAACTACACATACTTTGTTTCCAAACTCTTACTTTAGTCTTTTAACCCTTCCCTCATACTTCATCTTGCTTGCTTTAACTTAGGTTTAGATAACTTCAATATAATTTAGACATTTCCAACCATTTAATTCTGTTTCTATTCTCCTAATCAGTTTTGGATATAGCTAACACCATTTCAATTCATGGCTAAAATATCTACCCAACTTCAGCATCATAATAATATAATTGAACTTCAACTTTGATTTTAATCTGAATAGCTTACTTCACTCTAATCTAGGATCTGCTATAATACTTAAAAGATCAATTAAAGTTGGTTTAAAGTGAAAGAGCCTTACCTCAAGTGATTAGAGATCTGCTGCATAAGTTTCCTTCTTCAATTTCAACAACTTCTAGCTCTTCGAATCAATCTATATAAATAAATCCTCTACCTCCAACTAAAATTCTATTTGAAATTAACTAAGAATAGGACCTTCTCCAGCCCTCCTTCTCTCGCTAAACTCATGCTAGAGAACTTAGAACAACTACAATAAGAAGTGGAGGTATTTTATTTTGGAAAAGAATAAATTAAGGAAAAGAGTTGCTAGATGTCAACCCATGAATTTTCCACACTTTTTAGATTTGTTGATGTGTTGCCAAGCTGAGTTTTTAACTATTAGTTTATGCCCTCAAGGTGCTCACTCATCCCATGAAAAATTATTTAAAAATTTTAACTTAAAACACTCTTGATTAAAACGTACTCCTAGGAATTTTTGTGATTGGGGTGGACACCTTTCAGAAAAGGGTCGACACCACAACACAAGCCAGCCCCTAGATTAGTCCTTTCCTCAAACAGGTTGTCCCTGAAAGGAATATGCCCTCAAGCCAATTTATTTTCGGGATGTTCTTTGTCTTCCAAACTCATGTAATGATATTTTTTAATAAATAAAGGTATTTTATTTCATCATATGCAGTGTCTTATTATTTAAGATTATGATGAACTCTATAAATTAGGGCTATGGTTTTAGGATTATGATGAGATCATACTAGTGAGACCTAAAATCTTAAAACCCTAATTTAAATATTCCTAATCGATGGGACATTGAGTTAGGGATCAATGTTTTTCGGTAAGACTAGCATATTCTTTGTATGCTCGATTAAGAGGGTGATTGATCTCACAATAACTTGTGTATGACACTAATACAAGAATGTGGGTGCTCATTAGAGAATGAGTTCACTGAATTGATCCAAATTGAGAATATCTAATGGAGTCTTATCTACATGTCAATAGATGGTTCTCATAGTGGAATTTGTGCATGTAATCCTTTGACCTGAAACTACCATAGAATCTTATATATATAAATCCATATTTTGGTTCATACTCATTCATGACTTAGTTATGTACGGGATGATCTGGATATGGTAGATTATATATATGAAGATTGTGAGTAGGTTAACAAGGAATCGATCTCTCCTGGTAAGAGGAAATAGCATCCTACCTGCTTCAAACAAATAATGATTCAGGAAGACTTTGATCAAAGCATGATGAAAATTAGAAATGATTTCTAATATTTTCATTAAATGAATCATTATCATAAGATTGAAAGAGAAATGAATATGATATTGGGGTTGACATATTTCCATACCCAGAGTCATATTCAGGATGCAGGAAGATCGAAGGATCTAGTTGCATGGTAATTTTTCACTGAAGGATATTTTTGGATATTTCCATCAAAATTTTACATCTTTTGGATAGTCATGATACGTTGCTAGATGTCAATCATGTCTTGTGGGTTTGATCAAATTAAAATTTTAATTTGATCATTAAATTAGAAAGTGTTCTAAATTAAGTCAAATTGGGTTGGCTAGTTTTGACCTAAATCGGTTTGGTTAAGTTCTAACCAGATTAGGTCAAATCACACCCTGACTCACTGCTGGTTAGATGTGAAACCCAATGGGTCACACACAAAGAGAATTGATTAAGGGTCTAATTAGATTAGACCATATTTGCAAGATGAATATGCTAGCACATATAGCAAACCCTAGCATCTAGATTCGAATTGGCTTTCGATTTGGGCTAATTAAGATCCAATTTGAGCCAAATAAGATTTGGTCTTAAGTTGGATTAATCTAGATTGATTGGACTTCAGATTGGATGCCACATACCTACATCCCACACACCAGAGAGTCTCTCTCTTGCACATGGGAAGTCTTTCATGCGCAAAGGGCTCTTTGGCGCATGGAATAAGATGGCGCCTACCTTCTTTGACTTTTCCCATATGTTATGTCACGTAAATATTTTTAATTGGCATGGACATCTGATATGGGGCACAGAAGAGTCCTTCTATAGTTGAAATACTTCTTTTTTCCTTTTAAAATTTTTGTCCAAGATGTTTTGTCGCCCAAGCCCCCTTGCCGCTCAAGACTCCATGCCGCCTACTCCTCCTTGACGTCTCTTAGACTAAGTCAAAGTCTTTTGGGACATTGACTATTCAAAGTTTATCTTCACACCTTCTTGCTGAATGGGCATCCCTTTTTAGAGCCATTGGATGGTTTTGTTTCATGATCTAATGGATGAAAAGGGTGGCGCCAAAGATGAAGCATTGCGACTCTTCATAAAAACTTATGTAGAATTAATCCAAGAGTCCTTCTGCTTTAAGGCACCTCTTGGACTAAGTCTATATCTCATTTTTACTAATGAGGCATGAGATTGGCTGATCGGGCATGAGAATTTGATGAGGAAAGGGTGTGAGTTTTTAAATGGCATCCTTACGTACATTATAAATAGGGGTGCACACTAAGAGTCCGATGTGTGTGAACCTTATCTTTTCTTTCTTACAAGAGTTTCTTTTTGTCCAATTTTCTTTCTTCCTTTCTCTTGTCTAGAGACAAGAAGTCATCTATAGACTAAGAGATTAGGAAGAAAAATTAAGAAGACAAAAGAAAAAGAAAAATAGATAAGGAGAGACAAGGAAGGTAACATAAAGGCTAAAGAAGGTCTAGTTCTTTTAATTAAAGTTCTTATTATTAGAACTTTAATAAATCAAAGGTGCTGGTGTCTTGATCAAGTCTTTTTGTGGATCAACGTTGGAGGGTGAACATGCAAGCACCTGATGGAAATCTTGACGGACTGCTACCGATGGTTAGGGTCAATTTAGGGTTTAGCGATAAGAGGTATATTCTAATACTTTCTTTTATATTACAAATGCATGTTATATAATTTAATTACTAATAAGGTGGTCCTTGGATTTGGGTTTGGTTTATTTGATTTCATATTTTTGCTTTAAAATCCATGCTTCCGCCCTATACACCAAATCCAACAGTGGTATCAGAGTGAGCCTTATTAGGTTAAATCATATAATACTTTGCTTATAGTATAATAGCATAAATAAAAAATATGATATAATATTTTTAGCATGTTTTAATTTATATGATGAGATCATATTCTTTTTCTTATCATAATGAGATTATGTTGTATATATTATTCTATAAAGGTTGCCCTGATATAGTGGAAAGTATTCACTATATAATGATGGTTGTCCTAGAATAATTATACATGTTAATTGACATATATAATTTTTATCATAATTAATGCTATTATGCATTTAGTTTGTTTTAAATCAATATGTGCATTGAGACCATTTAAATCTCTCTATAAAAAATTATATTAAGTTGTAGTGTAATTAATCTTTAGCTGAATCAGTCAGGATGTCTAATTGATCAATCGATGTCTAGAAAAAATGATTCTTGATTGGTAAAGAGAATATAGTTTTTTTAATTGGTTCCATTGTCCGACCTAGCCAATTTATTGGTGTCTAAGGAAAGCAATGGGGGGACTCCCATTTCTCTCCCATTTACCTGGCTGATTCGATTAATTTAATTTCAGATTGAAATGCTTAATATTATATTCACTACATTAAGGCCTTCCTTCATACTAGTTTCTTATTATGTCCAAACCATATTAGTTCTATTGTGTAACCACAAGATCTATCATGGGGAAAGATGTAATATTAATCTAGTGCATTGAGATGCTTACAGCATT
The DNA here is from genome assembly GCA_006176705.1 of Cocos nucifera. Lineage (NCBI taxonomy): Eukaryota > Viridiplantae > Streptophyta > Magnoliopsida > Arecales > Arecaceae > Cocos > Cocos nucifera. The sequence continues at coordinate 1,015,973 of QRFJ01000150.1, forward strand.
TTGAATATACTACTTTGTTGTGTAACCACAAAAGTAGTTATATTTTATTTTTGACTGTATAGAAATGAAGGGTTCTACTTAAACTAAAATATTAAAGTTTGTTGTGTTAACACAAGGCTATTAATGTTTTAGAGGCAAAAGTTTTTTGAGAGTTGCATAAAATGCAATTGGAAAGAGTTTCCTACCTTTGAACTTATAACAAGTTTGTTGTGCAACCACAAGACTTTTTATAAGGAATTAGGATCTTATTCTCACTAAGAAAATCAATAAGAGGGTTATGATTTTTAGTGGGAGACATAATTAAATTAAAGTCCTAATTTAATTATGTTTGTCATCATGAATTGTTTGCTTATGTATTGTTCTTTATTATGTAGATTAAATGGCTTCTTCACTTTCATTACGTTCAATTTTGGATTCAAATAAATTGACTGGTCAAAATTATGTTGACTGGTTGAGAAATCTTAAAATTAGTACTCAGTCAAGAAAAACTCTCCTATATTCTTGACACCCCTGATCCTAAGCCATTAGGAAATGATGCCATAGATGAAGATAAGTCCACATACAAGATGTGGCAAAATGATTCCCTTACTGTCAAATGCATCATACTTGCCTCTATGAATAATGAATTACAGAGGCAGCATGATAGCATGGACACTCAATCCATATTGCTCAATCTAAAAGAGCTTTATGGAGAGCATAGTAGGACTGCTAGATATGAGATATCTAAGCAATTATTTCATGCAAGAATGATAGAAGGAACATCCATACAAAATCATATTTTGATGGTAATTGACCTAATCACTCGATTAAGTCAATTAGATTTTGTAATGGATGGAGAGTTAAGTCAGGATTTGATCCTGCAATCACTTTCAGAATTATTTTCTTAGTTTGTTGTGAACTATCATATGAACAAACTGAATTCTTCATTATCTGAGCTGTTAAATATGCTCAAGATAGTAGAAAGCCATATCAAGAAAGATAAGGCTCCTCTTCTTCTTGTGGAAGGGATCTCCAAGAAGAAGGCAGGCAAAAAGGGTTCAAAGAGAAGGTTGAATCCTAAAAGTGGTATAAATAAGAAGAAAAAGGGAAAGAAGGTCTTCGGATAAATGACCTATTTTCACTACGGCAAAGCAGATCATTGGAAGAGGAATTGCAAGGCTTACCTTGCAACCATGAAGTCTGGTGCAAATAATGCACCAAAAGGTATGTATGAGATACATACTATATTATCATTAAATTCTTTCATTTCAAATTCTTGGGTATTAGATACCGACTGTGATTTTCATATCTGCAAATCTTTGCAGGGGCTGCAGAAAATTAAGAGTTTGAAGAAAGGTGACTTCAAGCTTTATGGCGCTGGAGGAGAATCTATCCAAGCAGAAGCTGTAGGGACAAATATATTGAAGTTACCTTATGGAAAGATCTTAGAGCTTACAAATTATTATTATATGCCTAAGATCATTAGAAATATTATATCTATACCCTTGTTATTAAAACAAGGTTATAGTCTTAATGTAACGAGCGAAGGTTGCTCGATCAAATATTCTAATGAAATTATTTGTTTTGGCATATTTAGCAATGGTTTGTTGACTCTATGTTTGGATAATAATATATTTCATATTGATGAAAATGAAAAATGTAAGAGAGATGACATAAATAATACTTTACTCTGGCATTGTCGATTAGGTCATATTAGTGAGGCTAGGATTAACAAGTTATACAAAGAAAAGTTCTTTGATCCTTTTGATTATGAATCATTGGGAACTTGTGAATCATGCCTCATGGGTAAAATGACCAAGATTCCATTTAGTGGACATAGAGAAAGGACAAATGAGTTATTAGGACTTGTACATACGGATGTATGTGGTCCTATGACAACTCAAGCTAGAGGAGGATACTCTTATTTTATTACATTCACTGATGATTTATCTAGGTTTGGATATGTGTATCTTATGAAACACAAATCAGAAGCCTTTGATAAATTTAAAGAGTATCAAAGTATGGTCGAAAAATAAACTGGACAATGTATAAAAATCCTTCGATCTGATCGGGAGGAGAATACTTATCTAGTGAGTTTCTTGACTATCTTAAATTTAAAGGGATTCTCTCTGAATGGACACCTCCTTATACACCGCAATTAAATGGTGTAGCTGAAAGAAAAAATCATACCTTATTAGATATGGTACGGTCCATGATGTGCTTCACTGATTTACCTATTTTCTTCTAGGGTCATGCTCTGGAGACTGCAATTTACATCTTGAATAGAGTACCTTCTAAATCTGTATCTAGTACTCCATATGACATATGGAGAAGTAAGAAACCTAATCTTAAGTATCTTAAGATATGGGGTTGTCCAGCTTATGTCAAAAAGAAATTTTGGACATAAACTTGATGCTAGATCAGACAGATGTCTATTTATAGGATATCCTAGAAATAGTATAGGATATTTATTCTACCATCCTACTGAACAAAAGGTATTTGTAAGTAGGCATGCCATTTTCATGGAAAAAGAATTTATCCTAGAAAAGGGCAGTGGCAGAAATATTGAACTTAGTGAAGTTCAAGAAAATCAAATAGAAATTTCTCAACCATATAATCACATAAAAGAACCAGAACACATAACTCCTATCCATAGGTCTAAAAGAGTACGAAATACACCTGTGAGGTATGGTTTCATTATTGAGAATAATGAAGCCCAAGTCATTGAAAATGATGAACCTCTGACCTATGCGGAAGCAGTCAAAAGTAAGGACTCTTACAAATGGCTGGCTGCCATGCAATCCGAAATGGAATCCATGCACACCAACAAAGTATGGACTTTGGTGGATGCACCAGAGGATATAAATCCTATTGGATGCAAATGGATTTTTAAGAAAAAGATTGGAGCTGATGGTCAAATTGAAACCTATAAGGCCAGATTGGTGGCTAAGGGTTTTAGGCAAAAACAGGGGATTGATTATGATGAAACATTTTCACCTATTGCCATGCTCAAATCTATTCGGATTATGCTTGCTATAGCAGCATACCACGACTATGAAATATGGCAAATGGATGTAAAGACTGCCTTCCTTAATGGTTTCCTTGAGGAGGAAGTCTATATGTCACAGCCAGAAGGATTTGAGTCAAATGAGAGATCAAATCAGGTATGCAAACTTAAGAGATCCATTTATGGATTAAAGCAAGCATCAAGGAGTTGGAACATCCATTTTGATGAAACAGTAAAAGAGTTTGGTTTTATCAAGAATGTTGATGAACCATGTGTGTACAAGAAAACTAGTGGAAGAACCATAGTCTTCTTGGTTCTGTATGTAGATGACATACTCCTCATTGGGAATGATATCCCAATGTTACAATCAGTCAAATTATGGCTATCAAATAAGTTTTCCATGAAAGATTTGGGAGAAGCATCCTATATACTAGGAATAAAGATCTATAGAGATAGATCTAAGAGGATGCTAGGCTTGTCCCAATCAAGGTACATTGACTTAATACTGAAAAGATTCAGTATGGATGGGAGTAAAAGAGGTTATTTACCCATGAGTCAAGGCATACATCTCTCTAAAAAGATGTCTCCTAAGACACCTGAAGAGAGAAATAGAATGAGTTCTATTCCTTATGCTTCGGCTGTTGGATCAATAATGTATGCCATGTTATGTACAAGGCCTGATGTTGCTTATGCTTTAGGCATTGCAAGTAGATTTCAAGCTGATCCTAGGAGAGGATCATTGGAAAGCTGTGAAAAATATTCTTAAGTACTTGAGAAGGACTAAAGATATTTTTCTAGTATATGGAGGTTCTGATCTTAAATTAGAAGCATATTCTGATTCTAGTTTTCAATCAGACCCAGATGATAGCAAATCCATTTCAGGGTATGTCTTTACTCTGAACGGTGGAGCAGTGAGTTGGAAGAGTACTAAGCAGCCAACTATTGCTGACTCAACCACTGAAGCAGAATACATAGCTGTAAGTGAAGCCGCCAAGGAAGCTGTCTGGATGAAGAAGTTCATCACTGAATTAGGTGTAATTCCTAAAATTGAGAATCCAGTACCACTTTACTATGATAATACTGGAGCTGTAGCTCAAGCAAAGGAACCAAGGTCTCATCATAAATCCAAACACATTCTGAGATGCTTCCATCTCGTTCGAGAAATTATTGAAAGACAAGATGTAGTCATAGAATGAGTGGATACAAAGAACAACATAGCAGACCCATTCACTAAGGCTTTACCACTGCAACTGTTTGATCACCACCTTGATTGTATGGGATTAAAATATAAGGGCGATTGGCTTTAGTGCAAGTGGGAGATTGAAAGGAATATGCCCTCAAGCCAATTTATTTTTGGGATGTTCTTTGTCTTCCAGACTCATGTAATGACATTTTTAATAAATAAAGGCATTTTATTTCATCATATGCAGTGTCTTATTATTTATTTAAGATTATGATGAACTCTATAAATTAGGGCTATGATTTTAGGATTATGATGAGATCATACTAGTGAGACCTAAAATCTTAAAATCCTAATTTAAATATTTCCTAGTCGATGGGACATTGAGTTAGGGATCAATGTTTTTCGGTAAGACTAGCACATTCTTTGTATGCTCGATTAAGAGGGTGATTGATCTCACAATAACTTGTGTATGACACTAATACAAGAATGTGGGTGCTCATTAGAGAATGAGTTCACTGAATTGATCCAAATTGAGAATATCTAATGGAGTCTTATCTACATGTCAATAGATGGTTCTCATAGTGGAATTTGTGCATGTAATCCTTTGACCTGAAACTACCATAGAATCTTATATATATAAATCCATATTTTGGTTCATACTCATTCATGACTTAGTTATGTACGGGATGATCTGGATATGGTAGATTATATATATGAAGATTGTGAGTAGGTTAACAAGGAATCGATCTCTCCTGGTAAGAGGAAATAGCATCCTACCTGCTTCAAACAAATAATGATTCAGGAAGACTTTGATCAAAGCATGATGAAAATTAGAAATGGTTTCTAATGTTTCATTAAATGAATCATTATCATAAGATTGAAAGAGAAATGAATATGATATTGGGTTGACATATTTCCATACCCAGAGTCATATTCAGGATGCAGGAAGATCGAAGGATCTAGTTGCATGGTAATTTTCACTGAAGGGTATTTTTGGTATTTTCATCAAAATTTTACATCTTCCAGGATAGTCATGATACGTTGCTAGATGTCAATCATGTCTTGTGGGTTTGATCAAATTAAAATTTTAATTTGATCATTAAATTAGAAAGTGTTCTAAATTAAGTCAAATTGGGTTGGCTAGTTTTGACCTAAATCGGTTTGGTTGAGTTCTAACCAGATTAGGTCAAATCACACCCTGACTCACTGCTGGTTAGATGTGGAACCCAATGGGTCACACACAAAGAGAATTGATTAAGGGTCTAATTAGATTAGACCATATTTGCAAGATGAATATGCTAGCACATATAGCAAACCCTAGCATCTGGATTCGAATTGGATTCGAATCGGCTTTCGATTTGGGCTAATTAAGATCCGATTTGAGCCAAATAAGATTTGGTCTTGAGTTGGATTAACCTAGATTGATTGGGCTTCAGATTGGGCACCACATACCTACATCCCACATGCTAGAGAGTCTCTCTCTTGTGCGTGGGAAGTCTTTCATGCGCAAAGGACTCTTTGGCGCATGGAATAAGATGGCGCCTACCTTCTTTGACTTTTTCCATATGTTATGTTGCGTAAATATTTTTAATTGGCATGGACATCTGATATGGGGCGTAGAAGAGTCCTTCTGTAGATGAAATACTTCTTTTTTCCTTTTAAAATTTTCATCCAAGATATTTTATCGCCCAAGCCCCCTTGCCGCCCAAGACTCCATGCCGCCTACTCCTCCTTGACGTCTCTTGGACTAAGTCAAAGTCTCTTGGGACTTTGACTATTCAAAGTTTATCTCCATGCCTTCTTGTTGAATGGGCATCCCTTTTTAGAGCCATTGGATGGTTTTGTTTCATGATCTAATGGATGAAAAGGGTGGCGCCAAAGATGAAGCATTGCGACTCTTCGTAAAAACTTACGTAGAATTAATCCAAGAGTCCTTCTGCTTTAAGGCACCTCTTGGACTAAGTCTATATCTCATTTTTACTGATGAGCTATGAGATTGGCTGATGGGGCATGAGAATTTGATGAGGAAAGGGCGTGAGTTTTTAGATGGCACCCTTACGTACATTATAAATAGGGGTGCACACCAAGAGTCCGGTGTGTGTGAACATTATCTTTTCTTTCTTACAAGAGTTTCTTTTTGTTTAATTTTCTTTCTTTTTTTCTCTTGTCTAGACCTTGTCATTATAAGGACAAGAAGTCATCTTAAGACTAAGAGATTAGGAAGAAAAATTAAGAAGACAAAAGAAAAAGAAAGATAGATAAGGAGAGGCAAGGAAGGTGACATAAAGGCTAAAGAAGGTCTTAGTCCTTTTAATTAAAAGTTCTTATTATTAGAACTAATTATATAAATCAAAGGTGCTGGTGTCTTGATCAAGTCTCTGTGTGGATCAACATTGGAGGATGAACACGTGAGCACCTGATGGAAATCTTGACAGACTGCTACCGACGATCAGGGTCAATTTAGGGTTTAGCGATAAGAGGTATGTTCTAATACTTTCTTTTGTATTATAAATACATATTATATGATTTAATTGCTAATAAGGTAGTCCTTGGATCTTGATTTGATTTATTTGATTTCATGTATTTGCTTTGAAATCCGTGCTTCCACCCTGTACACCAAATCCAATAGTCCCATCGGTCGACCTTTGGGTCCTATCAAGCAAGCGTCAACCCCTTCTTGTGCCACCACCAAACTTGCTAAGAACATCCTCTCTATTTTTCTAAGATAGTGTCGACACCTCTCACACAAGTTTCTACCCCTTCTCTTGGGTTTCAAAAATTTTAGTTTCATACTCTGCTCACAGCTTTGCTCAATACTCTACTTATTTATATTTTTTCTTTTAAATTAATATTACTATTTATTTTACTCTTCATTAACATTAAAATATAAATGTAAATAAGGAACACCCCCCCTATTTGGAATAAAAAAAAGTCAAGAAAATCAAAATCCTCAAGAATAAGATATCAAAACTTGGGTTCTAGCTTAATTTTTTTGAAATCAAAAACTTTTAAAACTTTCTTTCCTCAGAATGAATCATTTAAAGGATTTAAAAATTTATTAAAAATTATTTTATGACTCATCAATTTCCAAGAATCAATTACCGCCAATTTTGATCTCAAAAAAATCTATATTTTATATAGCTCTCCAGATAGGTGCTACTTTCAAACTTAGAAAATTTTTAGAACTCGAAATCATAGTATTAGTGCAGAATCTGGTTGACGTTAGAATAGATCTAGTGCTGGAGAAGACAAGATCACCATCGGGGACTTACAAAATAGAAGTCCTGTTTGTAGTCGGGGGTGGTGATTCCGACAGGATCCTCCGACGATCAAGTCAGCTCTTCTGACCAACAGAAATGGAGTGCTCAAAAAAGAAAGTAGTTGAGTGTTGGGAAGGAGAAGAGAGCTTAGAAAAAAATCTATCTGGAGGATCCCTTTTATAGATGGAGTCTATAACAAACTGATGGTAATAGCCGTAACTATCCGGTAGTAGGCCGTTCAGGGCCACATGGAGTTTTTTATAGTGGATGATGTTCATTATCGTGACATGCTATAAAGAGCTGACTTTATCGTCAGAGGATCCTGCCGAAGCCACCAACCCCAACTATGAATAGGACTTCTATTTTGCAGGTACCAAACGTTGACCTTATCTTCTCTAGCTCCAGGTCAGTTAGTTGGGATGAAGTTCGGAGGGAGCAGGCAGGTGTTGGTAGTGAAGAACTTTGAGTCATAACATTTTCAGAGAAGTTCAAACTCATGCAGACGACGAGGTCCTTTCGGGTGGCCAAAAGAAGGTTGACTGGAAGGAGGTCGATTGAAGGGAGCTTGTCTGGCTATTGGAAGGAGTTTGTTTGGAAGGAAATTTGACTAGAGGAGGTTATCCAGAAAGAGGGCAACTGGTGGAGATCGTCTGGATGGAGTCTGACTGGAGGAGGTCGGAAGGTCGAAAGAGTCTTGAAGAAGTTCGGCTTGGAGGAAATAGTAATTCAAAAGAGGTTTGGATCTCTGAGATTATCTATGCATTGATTGGTATTCATGGTATTAAGGATTGATGCCAAGGTCTTTCCGATGATGGAGAGAAGCTCGATTGGAAGGGGTCCTTTAGGTAATGACCAGGAATTCGACTAGAAGGAACATTCCTAGCGATTGGGAAGAGATTGGCCGGTGAGGGCTTGGTTGGCGGTTGTGCTGGGTGGATGATTTTGATACTCTTGCAACTCATCAATTCCTTTAAAGCTCAGCTATTTTTAAGGCCATTTGAAGGTTAATAAAGTAGAGACAAGGTCCTTTTGCTTGCACATTCAAGATTCTTGGTGCAAGAATTCAAAGACCCGCCGCTCTCTACATATTGCAGAAATTCATCTGGGGTGTAGCTCTGCAGACCAAGATTGAACAGCTTGGGAAGGTTCTAGTTGGGAAGGAGTTCGAGCAGCTTCATGGCTGGCCAGGCCATATTGCATTGGGATCGAATACTTATTTGCTTAGAGGGCTGTCATCACTGTTCAAGCTTGTCCGGGTGAAACTCACGATGCCTTGTAGGTTTTGGAGTTCTCTAAAAAAAATTGATGATCAAAACAAAGAAAGTCAGCTAGCAAGTCCAAGTTGGAGGTCTGCGGTCTTGGTGCTAAACAAGAATTCTTTACTGGTTGAAGTTGGTCACGATTATTATCGCTAAGTGAGGTCATCCTAAGACCTGGCATCCTGTCGGACTACAGCAGGTAAGGGTTTACCCCTAATATAAAGGAGTAGGATTCTTTGGATGATCGGGAGATCATCCATTCTTTGATTTGGTGTAGCGTTCTCCTGCACATCATTGATAGAATGGTCCAGAAGGAGAATGCGGAGAGGTTCGATGAATCCTTTGCCACTTATTTGGAGGTAACCAACTTCTCCAAACTTGATTGAATGTAGGATGCATCTTCAAAGCTCTAACCTAGTTTTCTTTTGTTCTGCAACTGGAGCACTATTTATTTGCCCATTTGAAGGCAACTGATTTTTGCCAGGCTAAGGCTTCTAAGGCCCTCCAAGTAGAGATACAAGTTGCAGAAGTCGAGCACCTTCGGGAGGCATTGTGGAGGGAACAGGAGGCTTCGGCGGGGTTGAAGATGATCTTAGCTCTTTTTGAAGACAAGAGGAAGAAGGCTGAAGAGGAGATTAGCGCTGAGAGGAAGCATGCTGTCAAAACCTTCAAGTCTTCTCGAGCCATGGAAGACATTAAGATTGCTTTCGCCAAGAAAGCTTTTCTAGAGGGATTCGAGATTTGCATGAGGAGGGTCACCAAGAACTTCCTTAAGGTAGACCTTGATCTTTTGATGGGCGAACCCAGTGAAGAAGCTGGTCCCTCCAATACTGGTGCTGCCTCACCCACCATCGAACCTGCCCCTGAACTTCTTGAACCTGTAACAACGGTCTCTGAACCTGCTCTTGTACCGGCCTCATTTGCTACTATACCGATCGAGGTCAAAAACTTTTGAGGACTTGTACTTTTTCTTTTTTTCTTTCAATGTATTCAAATATTTCCTTAATGCAATGAAAGTAAATTAAATTTCATACTCATATTGTGGTGTTTGTTATTTAGAACTCCTCTGACGAGTAGAGCCCTGACCCTCCTTTCTCGATCGAAGTTGCACCACTACTCAAGGGTGTCCCTTTAAAATCTATTACTAAAAATATGAAAAAGGAAGTCCATCAGTTGAAAAAGAAGTTGAAGAAGGTCGAAGGTGAACTTCAAAAGTCAAGAAAAAGCTACTTAGAGTTAACAATCGGATTACTCGCTTACTTCAAGTGTAGAAAAAGGATTCTATGGATTATATTAGAAAGAAAACAAATTTCAAAGTTGAGCTTAAAGAGACCAAAAATCGTGCCAGTGAGAAGACTTGGTCTTTAATAGCCAAAGCCAGCTCCCTTGAAGTTAAGTTTAATGCGGCAAAAGAAAAAATTCTACTATTGGAAGGAAGCTCGCCATGATCTTTTGAGAAGGTGTGGTATGATTGGGATTGGTCAAAGAAATTTTTGGAGCTCCAGAAACAACTTCAAGATACTGAAGCTTGGCACAATAGTTATAGAGTATGTTGGACGGAGAAAATGTCTAAACTTGAGCATGAGCTTAAGGTGGTTAGAGATGAAGTGACTCATCTCTGAAGGTAGTTATCTGATAGTCAATAGGCCGGTGTTAGCAGAGAGTCAGAGCAACTTGCTTCTTTAAAGAAATCCATTGGTGATCTTTCAGCATCGTATGAAAAAGAGAAAGCCGAGCTTCAACAGCTAAAGATACAAATGGCCTATGAGCGACAAGCTGTTGAGGATGCTAAGGTTGAGTCAGTGATTTTGAGAAGATAGTTGTGGGAGTTCGAGGATAATTTTTGGCAGGCTGATAGGTTGTTCGTAGAGAACCTGTCAAGGAGGAAAGAACTTGAAGAAGAAATCATCAGTTTGAAGCAATCTTTGGTGACGATGGGGATCGGCAACATGAAGTCTGAGGATTCTGGACCCTCATAAAATTTTGTTTATTTTTTCTTTCTCTCTTCTCTTCTCTTTTTTTTTTGTACATGGTCTTGTAGACATTTGTAACAGACTCTAGTTTTAATAAAATGAAGTTTTCCTCAATTGTCTCTTTATCTTGCATGGATTTATCATCTATTGTTTTCGCCATTTTCTTCACCTCATTTTTTATTGAAATAATCATTGATAGGTGTTCTCCTCCTATCGAAGGTCTTCATATATGTCAGGATGAGGTTTTTCTCTTATTCTTGGCTTAGTTGGCTTTGTCCCTCTCTTCCTATTAGGATGAGGTCGTCCCTCTATTCCTGATGAGGTTGATCTTTACTTTGTCCCCCTATCAGGATGAGGTCCTCCTCTTATTCCTGATGAGATCGATTTTTACTTCTATCAGAGCGAGGTCTTCCTCTCATCTTATGTAACCGAAGGTCTTCATTCGTGTCAAGATGAGATTCTCCTCCTATTCCTAATGAGGTTGGTTTTTGCTCTTGTTAGGATGAGGTTCTCCTTCTATTCCTAACAAGATAGTAGAGGCACAAATGGACCATTGAAAGTGCCTCTCCCCTCCTCCTGTCTTAAATAATTAGAGATTTTCATCTTGCTCATGTTAGGATGAGATTCTCCTCTTGTTCCTAATCGAGCAGTAGGGGTACGAAAGGGCCGTTGAAAGGGCCTCTTTCTCCTCTTATCTTAAACAATCGGAGGTCTTCATCTTGCTTATGTTAGGATGAGGTACTCTCCCTATTTCTAATAGGGCAGTAGGGGTATGAAAGGACCATTGAAAGGGCTTATCCCCTCCTCCTGTCTTAAACAACCGGAGGTCTTCATCTTACTCATGTTAGGATGAGGTTCTCCTTCTATTCCTAATAGGACAGTAGGCATACGAAAGGACCATTAAAAGGACCTCTCTCCTCCTCCTATCATAAACAATCAAAGCTCTTCATCTTGCTCATGTTAAGATGAGGATCTTCTCTTGTTCCTAATAGGGCAGTAGGGATACAAAAGAGCCAGTAAAAGGACCTCTCTCCTCCTATCTTAAATAACCAGAGGTCTTCATCTTGCTCATATTAGGATGAGGTTCTTCTCCTATTTGTAATAGGATAGTACGCGTATGAAAGGGCCATCGAAAGGATCTCTTTCCTCCTTCTATCTTAAACAACCAGAGATCTTCGTCTTGCTCATGTTAGGATGAGGTTCTTCTTCTGTTCTTAACAGAATAGTAGTGGTATGAAAGGGCCATTGAAAGGACCTCTCTCCTCCTCCTATCTTAAACAATCGGAGGTCTTCATCTTTGTTCAGAAATAAAGTTTGCTTAAGTTATTTTCTATCATTATATAATTTTGTACCAAAGGATAGAGATATTGAAATGATAAAATTTTATTAAGGTAAGATTACTAGTAATACATTCACAAGTTCTCCGAATTTTAGGATTGTGGGAGTGTTGCCCCTCCGAGCTTCTTCAAGTAATAAGTTCCAAACTGGATGACTTTCTTAACTTCATATGGGCCTTCCCAATTTGGTGTAAGCTTTTCTTAGTCGTAAGGTTGTGAAACAGCCATACACCAGAGTACTAAGTCTCCTATTTTGAATACTTTTTCTCTGACCTTGGAGTTGTAGCAGCGGGCTACTTTCTGCTTGTAGGCTGCCATCCAAACTTGAGCTTCTTTTCTTTTTCTTCCAACAAGTTGAGGTTAGTCCTAAGATCCTACGAGTTCTATTGCACATTGAATGCCAAAACTCATGCTAATAGAAGTTTAAGCTCTATAGGGATGACTGCCTACATTCCGAAGGCCAAGGTGAATGAAGTCTCCCTAGTTGGCAGCTGTTGGATAGTTTGGTATGTCCAGAGTACATGGTCTAGTTCATCTACCCAAGTCTCTTTTCCTCTCTCAAGCCTTGATTTTGTCATGGCTCCTCAAATTGGAGCTGGATCGGACACGGGTCAAGGTGCAAACTAGATTGGCTCGCTAGATGGGTTCGAGGTCTGACTACACTCTCTTGAGATTTGGGCAACTTGGATACCAAATCTGAGCCCTAGAATTACCTGAGAAAATGTGTATAAGATCTACAAGGAGTACTCAAGAGCATGGGACTGGAGGCACATGTCTTGAGATGTATGTTGGTCAGTAAAGAAGCGAGTGCAATGAGGCCTAATAGAATGCAGTTTACCCATGCAATATTGTGCGATATTTTGGGAACTCCACATAAGTCGGTTCAAAGTGGATAAGGCATTTTCTTAAAGAATTTTTTGTTCCAAAACCAACAGATCAAGTTTCGTTGCAATTCGAGTTTGTTTGAATCACGAACTTAGCAGTTTTATCTAACTGCATAGAGTCCTATGGGAATGGGGATTCTGAGTTTATCCTTAGCTTGTACTTAGAGAGTTGAGTTCGTGTGGGACTTGTAACCTAGGGTTATTCCTATATAAAAGGACACTCAAGGGTGGGGTTAGAGATCAGAGAGAGAGAGAGGGAGAGAAAGAGATCATCTAAGGATCCTTTTGTATCTATGAGAGATCGAGAGATTGGGAGAACTTCTATTGTAAACCAGCGAGTGCTTATTTAACAAAAGTTCTCTTCCCCTTATTTCTTCTTCTTCTTCTTCATGCTGTTTCCTAGTGTTGCGTTCTACTATGTTCTTATTATTGTTGGGCGTGGCCTAAGTCATACAGACTAGGTTCCCATGCTAGGAAGGCTAATTGGTTCTCTTCAGCCTTGTCAAAAGCCGACCGAGCCACACATTATTGAAATTTGCCCTGAGATCCCTTCGTACGTGATAGCTGGTATCAGAGCGATATCAAAAATGAAGAAGATGACCTCTACATCAGCATCCATGGTAGGAATGGAGGATTCATCATCCTCGACCTTGGATCCCAATCCTATCTTAGGTGGAGGCACGGCAATGGGTGGAGCGCATCTATTTGATAATTCCCTACAAGGACTATGGATTGCATCTTCGATTATCTCCACCGACAATCAACTATAGAAGTGCGAAGCCTAAATAGCCAAGGTTGAAGGGCGAGTGGAGGACCTCGAGGGTAAGGATGCAATCCTTTGAGGTGAGATCGCTGCTCAGCTAAATCAAATTTCTTTCAATATGAAGCGGCGCTACGAGAAAGTGCTGCAGTGCAACAAGGAGCTGGAGACCATGGTGAAGGCTCTCCAAATATTGGTGGTTGATCTTTCAAAGGAACAATCTACCATCGGTGTGTCCTCTTCTACCTTGATAATGGAGGTTACAAGTGAGGCTACGCATCCCCTGCACAAGCTTGATCTTTCCAAGACGCAAGAGTTCTACGGGCTGCGGTCTACAAAAAAGGTAGATAACTTTCTTTTCACTGTGGAACAATACCTATAGGTTACCGGCGTAAGGGGTGAAGCCGTGAAGGTGAGCATGGCAGCCATATTCTTGAGGGATGTGGCAATGCTTTGGTGGCGATGTCGAGCTGACTATATGAAGTGAGGGGTTGTTCCAATCACCACTTGGGCACAATTCCAAACTAAACTTTGAAAGCAATTCTTCCTCAAGTTCTCTAAGGATGATGCTTGTGCACGACTATGGTGGCTCATGCAAAAGGGTGATGTGTGTGAGTATGTGCGAGAGTTCAGCGAATTATTGTTGGAGGCACCAAACCTTAGCCAAGAGGACTCTCTCTTCACCTTTCTTAATGGGTTCAAACCATGGGCCAAGATGGAGTTGCAGCAAAGAGGAGTCAAGAGTTTGAATAAGGCGATAGCTCAAGTGGAGGCTCTCATCGAGTTCAAGACTCAACCCATAGCTCTCAAAGCATAGGCATCCAAATAAAGCAAAGGTGGGGGAGCAAAATTAGGTCACAAGGGAGGTGGAAAAGGCTTGAATCTAGGCTTTTCAAGTGGAGGGGCTTCTCAAGCAAAAGGCAAAGAGGTGGTGCAAAGTACCAGCACTATCTCATGCTATATTTGCAATGGACCACATAAGGTGAAGGATTATGCATTGAGGGGCAAGATGGCATCTATGATGGTGGAGGAGCAGCAAGAGACCAACCAAAGGATGGGTTCACTCAGTCTCAACACCCTAAAGGCCAAGGGGTCATGAGGCCTACTCTACGCACCTATCAATATCAGTGGTCACACCTTCCAAGCATTCATTGATATGGGTGCCATTGACTTCTTCATAGACTTAGCAATGATGAAGAAGCTCAACCTGAAGATTGAACGGGATGAGCACACATTCAAGGCAGTCAACTCAGTAGAGGTAGTTACAAGCAGAATAGCCAAGGATGTTGAGATCCAATTTGGTACATGGATCGAACGGGTGACAGTGATGGTCGCCCCTATCGACGACTATGAGGTGGTCATCAATATGTCTTTGCTAACCCAACAACATACCATGGTAAAGGTGGATTCAAATGTGGTGGTGGTCCTGAATTCGACCAGACCTTGCGTAGTTCAAGGGAAGCGAGTTAGAGGAACTCTGTAGTGAGTCCTATCAACAATGCAGCTTGCTAAGGGTATGAGAAGGGGACTTCCAATATACATTGCATCCATTCAAGAGGAAGACTTGCTGGAGGGAGAAGAGATTCCATCACCCATCGAGGGTGTTCTTATTGAATTCGGGGATGTGATGCCCCCTAAATTACCCAAGCAATTGCCGCCAAGAAGAGAAATCAATCACCGAATTGATTTGGTGCATGGAGCACATCCACCAGCTCAAACACCATATAGGATGGCCCCACTTGAACTCTAGGAGCTGAGGAGATAGCTAACGGAGTTAGTGGATAGCGGGTTCATCTGACCTTCGAAGAGTCCATATGGAGCATCGATACTTTTTCAGAAGAAGCATGATGGTTCATTGAGACTCTGCATTGACTACATGGCCCTCAACATACTCACGGTGAAGAAGAACAAGTACCCCACTCCATGGATTGATGATTTGTTCGATCAACTTGGTTAGGCATGGTGGTTTTCTAAGTTGGATCTTCGCAGCGGGTACTATCAAGTTCACGTGGTAGAGGAGGACATTGAGAAGACTGCATGTCTAACAAGATATGGAAGCTTCGAGTATCTTGTCATGCCTTTCGGACTCACCAATGCTCCAGCAACCTTCTGTGCTTTGATGCAATATGTACTCCATGACTTTATCGATAAATTTGAGGTAGTATACTTAGATGATATTATTGTCTATAGCCGGACGTTGGACGAGCATGTGGCACACTTGAGGCAACTCTTCTCCACCCTATGGCAACACCAGCTCTTTGTGAAGAGGAAGAAGTGCGTGTTTGCACAGCAGAGGGTGCCGTTCCTCGGGCACATCATTAGGGATGGAAAGCTCATGATGGATCCCTCAAAGATTTTAGCCATAGCCGAGTGGGAGGTACCTATATGTGTTACACACTTATGCTCTTTTCTTGGTTTGGCAAATTATTATAGGAGGTTCATCACTAGATATTCAAAGTTATGCACCCCATTGATGGATTTGTTAAAGAAGGGTTGGCCATGGCGGTGGTCGGATCCATGTCAATAGGCGTTCGATCGTCTCAAGTAGGTGGTCATACAGGAGCCGGTCCTCATTCTATTGGATTTCTCAGTTCCTTTTGAAGTTCATACCAATGTATCATATTTTGCCATTGGAGGGGAGCTCATATAGGAAAGACACCCAGTGGCCTACGAGAGTCGGAAGTTGAACGACACCGAGTGCAAGTATATGGTTCATGAGAAGGAGATGACAATAGTTGTGCATTACCTTAGAACCTGGAGCCATTACCTCCTCGGATCCAAGTTTATGGTGTGCACGGACAATGTGGCCACAAGCTAGTTCCAAACCTAGTCAAAGCTCACCCCAAAGCAAGCGAGATGGTAGCAATTTCTTGTTGAATTCAATTTCCACATCGAATATAAGCCAGGCTGAGCCAATTTGGTTCCTAACACCTTAAGTAGAAAGGCATAGTTGGTTGCAATTTCTTCCACTTCGGACCAGCAAGTGACTTAATGGAGAGGGTCAAGACCAAGATGGAGAAGGATCCATGTGCCACATCCATGGGTGAACTCATCAAGGATGGCAAGGTGCGCTGTTTCTGGACTGAAGGTGGGCTGATTTTGACATGGGAATGGTATGTCTATGTGCCTTCAGGTGGAGGGCTGAGGTGCGAGGTGCTACGAGAGCATCATGATTCTATGTGGGTAGGATATCAAGGGGTGCATCGGACCCAAGCTCTCATAGAACATAGCTACTATTGGCCAAATATGCGAGATGACATCAAGGGGTATGTTCACACTTGTCTAGTATGCCAACAAGATAAGGTAGAACACCAGCGGCTTGTGGGATTGTTGGAGCTATATTTCCTACACCAGAGCATCCATGGGAGAGCATCTCCATGGACTTCATCATCGGGTTAACTCCAGTGGAAGGATATAGCTCCATCATGGTAGTGGTGGATCGCTTCTCAAAGATGGAGTCTTCATTCCAGCACCTACTACTTGCCATGCGGAGGACGTGGCATGGTTGTTCTTCATATATGTGGTGAAATATTGGGGGATACTGTGGAGAATTATTTTTGATCACGATGCTCTCTTCATGAGAAGATTCTAGATCGAGTTATTTTGGATACTGGAAATGGAGCTGAAGATGTCCTCAGCTTTCCACCCTCAGATTGATGGCCAAATAGAATGAATAAATATATTACTGGAGATGTATTTGAGGCACTATGTGAATGCCAACCAGCGAAATTAGGTGTGACTCTTGGACCAAGCCCAATTCAATTACAACTTGTAGCGATTGGAGTCGATCGGTAAGTCACTATTTAAGGTGATAACAGGACAACAGCCAGACACTCCAAGGAGTATTGCAATGGACTATGTGGGACATAGCCCAACCACTTATAGGTTTGTGAGGGATCTAAAAGAGGATATAGATTTGGTTCAGATCTCCTTTTTGAAGGTGAGCAAATGGATGAAGAAGTGGGCTAACATAAAGCAGCATGCAGCTGAGTTTCAGATTGGTGATCAAGTATTGGTGAAACTCTATCATCACATGAGATTGAAGTTGGGCTATGACAAAGCACTCATGAGGAGGTTTGAAGGCCCCTTCATCATCACCCATCAAATTGGAGAGACCGCGTACCGATTGTCGCTGCCTTCCAAGCTGAAAGTGCATCCGATGTTCCACGTGTCTCTGTTGAAGCCATTCAAAGAGGACACAATCGACCCTTCTTGGGCTCAAAGTGGGAGAGCTTTAGTGGCCATACGAGTTCATTACACCAAAAAGGTTTCTAAAATCAAGGCAGATAGGAAGAAGGGCAATCGAGTGCAGTACTTAGTCCGATGGAGAGGACTAGCAGACTTAGAAGCGAGTTGGAAGTATGGTGACAAACTATGGCAGTTTGAAGACATCATCAACAAGTATCACCTAGCCTCCTCGGAGGTGACTTCGGCTTAGGTGGGGGAGGGTGTCATGGCTCCTTGAATCAGGGCTGGATCGAACATGGGTCAAGATGCAAACTAGATCGGATCACTGGATGGGTTTGAGGTCTGACTATACTCTCTTGAGATTTGGGCAACTTGGACATCAAACCTGAGCCCTAAAATTATCTAAAAAAATGTGTATAAGATCTACAAGGAGTACTCAAGAGAATGGGGCTGGGGGCACATGTCTCGAGATGTACGTTGGTCAGCAAAGAAGCTAGTGCAATGAGGCATAATAGAATGCAATTTACCCATGCAATTTTGTGTGATATTCTGGAAACTCCATAGAAGTTGGTTCAAAGTGAATAAGGCATTATCTTAAAGGATTTTTTGTTTTGAATCCAATGGATCAAGTTTTGTTGCAATTCGAGTTTGTTTGTATCATGAACTTGGTAGTTTTATCTGACTACATAGAGTCCTATGGGAATGAGGATTCTGAGTTTATCCTTATCTTGTACTTAGAGAGTTGAGTTCGTAAGGGACTTGTAACCTGAGGTTGTTCCTATATGAAAGGACACTCAAGGGTAGGGTTAGAGATCAAAGGGGAGAGAAAGAGATCATCTAAGGATCATCTAAGAGATTGAGAGATCGGAAGAGCTTCTATTGTAAACTAGCGAGAGGTTATTTAATAAAAGTTCTCTTCTCCTTATTTCTTCTTCTTCTTCATGGTGTTTCATAGTGTCCCATTCTGCTATGTTCTTATTATTGTTGGACGTGGCCTAAGTCATAGAGACTAGGTTCCCATGCTAGGGAGGCTGATCGATTCTCTTCTGCCCTATGAAGAGCTGATCGAGCCGTACGTTGTTGTGATTTGCTTTGAGATCCCTTTATACGTGACACTTTGATACCTTATAGTATGATTATATTGGTTACCTTGGCCTCACCATTTGTCTGTGGATGGGCTATTGATATAAAATTATGAGATATGTTTAGGTTTTCATAGAACTCAATGAATTTTGCTCCAGCAAACTATCGACTATTATCTGTTATGAGAGTTCGAGGTAGATCGAATCTACAAACAATTAACTTCTAGATGAAGTCCTGTACTTTAGCTTCGATGACTTTGCCAGAGGTTCAGCCTCAACCCAATTTGTGAAGTAATCGATTGCTACTAGAAGAAATTTTCGCTGTCCGGATGCCATGAGAAAGGGCCCGAGCATGCCCATTCTCCATTATGCAAACGGCCATGGGGCACTCAGGTGGGTAAGCTCAGAAGTCGACTATCTCTGAATATTTGCGTTCCTTTGACATCGATCATATTTTTTGATATAATTTATTGAATCATGATACATTATCGACCAATAGTAGCCTTGTCGAAGTAGTCTATGAGATAAAGATCTGGCCCTTACATGACTTCCGTAGATTCCTTCATGCACTTTTCATAATATAAAATCAGCCTTAGAAGGCCAGAGACATCTTAACAGTAGTAAAGAATACTATCATTTGTATAATTTGCCTTCATACATAACGTACTGAGAGGCTTGATTTCTTAATTTTCAAGCTTCTTTTAGATCATGAGGAAGAACTCCATCTTTGAGTTTTGTGACTAGCAGGTCAAACTAGCTCGGCTCATGCATGATTTGCATCATAGATTGCAATTCTTTCAAACTCAGGCATTTTAGAACTTCAAAGAAGACTTCCTTGGGTAGTTCGGTGGGAGCTAATGTGGCCATCTTAGAGGAAAGATCAGTTTTGGCATTTTCGCTCTCGAAATATGTCGAATACTAAAACTGTTGAAGGTTGGAGTCAAGTTCTTCACTTTCTTAAGATATTTTATCATGCCTTCCTCCCGAGCTTCATAATTATCCCTAACTTATCCGACTACTAATTAAGAATCACTGTAAGCTTGGAGCCGATCTACTTTTAACTCTTTGGTTATCCTTATCCCTACAATCAGAGCTTCATATTCGACATTATTATTTATTATAGGAAATTCAAAGCACAGCACATTTTCGATAATGACCCCTTCTGAGTTTACCAAGATCAACCCAGCGCTTGCACCCGAAGCATTAGATGAGCCATCCATATATAGGGCCTAGAAGCCTTCAGAAAGGTCGGCACTTTTTGCAGGAGAGCTCGGCTGTAGCCATGGGATGCCAGTTTCATTCTGTTCAAGTTTGGTCTCATCTAGGATAGTGCATTCCACTATGAAATCTATCAATATTTGAGCTTTGATTTATGGTTGAGGATGAAAGTTGATGTCAAACTCTGTAAGTTCAATTGCCTATTTTGCGATTCTTTCAGAGGTGTCTATTCGATGAAGAACTGCCTTGATTGGTTGATCAGTAAGGAGGATTATAGTGTGCCCCTAAAAATAAGGTCGTAGTCTCTGGACTACAATCAGTAGAGCATAAGTTAATTTTTCTAACTTAGTGTACCTAGTTTCAACATTCCTCAAGACTTGACTTATGTAGTAGATCGATCACTGCACTTTCGCCTCTTCTTTGACTAGAACTATCGTAGGAGCCATTGGAGAGACCACCAGATACAAAAATAGTTCTTCTCTAAGTTTGGATTTTGCCAATAGGGGAGGTGAGCCAAGGTAATTCTTGAGTTTTTCAAATGCCTATTGATATTCTGTGATCTAGCAAAAATTCTTCAATTATTTGAGGACTCGGAAGAAGGGCATGTATTGCTCGGCTGATCTCAAGATGAAGTGGTTCAGGGCTGCCACTTTTTCTATTATGTGTTGAACTTCTTTTATTAATCTTGAGGCAGTCATCTCTTGAATTGCTCAAATCTTCTTTGGGTTTGCCTCAATTCCGCACCTTAATACCATGAACCCCAAAAACTTTTATGAAGTCACGCCGAAGGCGCACTTGGTCGGATTCAACTTCATCTATGTGATTTATTGAAGTTTGGCTCCTGACAAGCATATCGTCTACATAAACCTTCATATTGCGGCTGATCGCTCCTTAAAGATCTTATTCACCAAGCGCTGGTAGGTTGCTCCAGCACATTTTTGAGTCCAAAGGGCATAATCCTGTAACAATAGAGACCATGGTCAGTAATAAAAGCAGTTTTCTCCTCATCTTTTGGATTTCATCCGGATTTGGTTATAGCCAGAGAAGGCATCCATGAAGGTAAGGAGCTCATGGCCCAAAGTTGCATCCATCAGTTGATTAATTTTGGATAGGAGGTAGCTATCTTTTAGGTAGGTCTTGTTCAAAGTTTTGAAGTCTATGCACATTTCTCATTTTTCATTTGTCTTCTTAACAACGACTATGTTGGAGACCTAGTTTAGATAGGAGACTTCTTGGATGAATCTAGCCTTGATGAGCTTGTCAACTTCTTCTACAATTGCCTTCTATCTCTCTGGGGCATGGCTGCACATCTTTTCTTTTACTAGCTAATGTTTGGGATTAATAGTCAGACGATGTTCCATAACTTTAGCATCAATTTCGGGCATGTCCACCTGCATTCTTCCATAGAAATTCGACGAGCTGCTCTCATACCCCTTCTCCCAGATTGGAGCCGATCTGCACCATGTGCTCTTTATTTCCATCATTCAAAGGAACTAAGACAAGATCTTCCATGGGTTCTCTCCGTTCTTCTATAAGGTCATCCCTAACATCCAGCCCATCAACCAGACAAGGGTCTGATTGTTCTCCCCTTTGCAAGGCAATCAAATAGCAATGCCTTACTAGAGCTTACTCTCTCATGACTTCTCTGATCTCGCAGTTTATTGAAAACTTCATCTTGAAATAGTAGGTCGACACTACTGTCTGAAGTGCATTTAGATCAGGTCAACCAAGAATTGCATTATAAGTTGATGAAGCTTTTACCATCAGAAAATCCACTTGTGCCTTAGACTATCTTGGATATCGTCCTACAGCCATAGTTAAAGTTATAGCCTCTTCAACAAGCACTGCATCACTAGTGAAGCCAACCAATAGAGAACCCATTGGTCCAAGCCGGTTATTAGATATAAAAATTTTGGAGAAAGCATCATAAAATAAGACATCGACCAAACTTTCATTATCGACAAGAATGCGGCGTACATCATAGTCTGCAATATTTAAAGTTATTACAACCATGTCGTTGTGTAGAAATTGAACTCTTGGCATATTTTCTTCAGTAAAAATGATGGGCTCCTCAGCTCTCCGCCTTTTAGCTGATCCCTCAGACCTACTGGCCTCCTCCCGTAGAAGTCCCCCAAAGATGGTGTTGATGATGTTAAGAGATGGTCGATCTTCTTTCTACTCCTTCCTCCTTGATGGTTTCGATTATGGCAGTGCCCTTGGCCGCTCTTCTCTTATCTTAGGCCGACGTCGCAAGAATCGGCCAAGTCGACCTCTATTGATGTGCTCCTCAATCTCATCATGGAGCTGGATGCATTCTTCAGTATGGTGACCATCATCATGATGGTAGAGATAATACTTGTTAGGATTGCGCTTGCTAGGATGAGCGCACATCCTTTCCAACCTCAGTAGCTGTTCCTTAATTTTTATTAATACTTAGGTTTTTGGAAAATTGAGGGGAGCATAGTTATGGAACCTTCTAGGGGAGGGCTCCTCCATGCCCTTTCATCAGGGCTTCTTTGATGGCGAGCTCGAGGAGAGGTTTGGGCTCGCTTGCGCTCAGAGGGATTATGAGAGCATGGTCAAACTTTATTCAATTTTTCTTCAACCATGGGCTTGCTAGACTCACCTGCCTGCCGCTCTCTTATGGCTTCCTCATTCTTCAATTTGAAGGCTTCTTTAGCTCGGACATATCCTTCAGCCCGAGCTAGTAGATCAGCAAAATTCTTGGGGTACTTCTTCTCTAGAGAAAATAGCAGGTCATTCTTCTAAAGGCCATCCTTTATTACGGTCATGGCAATGGATTGGTCCAAGTTTCAGACCTCCAGGGCAGTGGCGTTGAAGCGATTAATGTAGGCTCAGATGAACTTCCCTTCATTCTACTTGACGGTAATGAGAGAGTCCGAACCTTATTTGGGACATCAGCTACTGACGAAATAAGTCACAAACTGATGGCTCATTTGATCAAAAAAGAAAATCATACCAGTTTCTTGCTGCTACCTTCAGAGTGGATGGAAAGGTTTGATACAAGATTGCGTCTGATGCACCACTGAGCAGCATCATGATCCAGAAGGCCTCCGGATGGTCGATCAGATCAGTGGTCTCGTTGTACCTCTCAAATTGGGGAAGTTTGAAGTTTGACGGCATTGACTCCAGCATGATTCATTGAGAGAAAGTGGGGTCAGTGTAGATGTTGTCGTGATGAGCCGGGGTAGTATGGTGGAGCTCTTCAATCCACCATTCCATGTCCTAAGGCTTTCGATCGAGAGTCTCATCTTGATCGTGGATCTCGAAAGATTTTTGGCTATTGATGAGGAAGATCTCCTCCAGAGAAGAATCATGGTCTGAGCAAAGATCTTCTGGCTTCCATTTCCCCTTTCCAGGGGTATCGAGTCTACTAAGCCAAGCATGCCTCCTTCGGATTGGTTCTTGAAACTCTGGTGGGGGGTTTTCCGACTGGACTACTGTCAGGGGTTGCTCATGGCCTGCACCATTTTGATAAGACCTTGAACCTGCTGCACCAGTAGGTTGAACTACTCTGGATCCATCATTATTGCCTGGAGAGGAGTTGGAGATGCCGGTGATGGTGTTGAAGTAGATAGATTTGGCTTAGATCTGATGGTAGAGGTGGTGGATCGCTGGATGGTTGTCTTCTTTGGAGGCATTTTTGAGACTAAGAAAGATCAAACAGAGATAGATCTTAAAAGAGAGAGCGAACAGAACTGACTGAGCACTCCTTTTAGAATAAGAGCTTAAGCAGATCCCTTCCTTCTGGCATCAATCCTATTGGTGCAAAATCTGATTGATGTCAGAATAGAGTTGGAGCTAGAGAAGATGAGGTCATCGTCAGAGATCTACAAAATAGAAGTCCTATCTAGAGTTGGGTGTGGTGGCTCCGATAGGATCCTTCGATGATCAAGTCAGCTCTTCTGGCCAATAAAAATGGAGTGCTCGGGAGAGAAAGTAGTAGAGTATCGAAAAGAAAAAGAGAGCTTAAAGAAAAATATATCTGAAAAGTTTTTTTTATAGATGGAGTCTATAATAAATTGATGGCGATAACCATAACTATCTAGTAGTAGGCCGTTTAGGGCCACGTGGAGTTTGTTAAGGTGGATGGTGTACATTGTCATGACATGCCAGTCCGTTGGGATGAAGTTCAGAGGGAGCAAGCTAGCGTTAGTAGTGAAGAACTTCGAGTCATAACATTTTCAATGAAGTTTGGACTCCTTCAAGGTCACTCGTATGTTGGTTGGTTTGTACTAAGTTGGTAGCTAGATTCATGCGGACGATGAGGTCTTTTTGGATGGCTGGAAGAAGATCGATTGAAAGGAGGTCGACTGAAGGGAGCTTGCCTGGCTACTAAAAGGAGTTCGTCTGGAAGGAAATTTGACTGGGGGAGATTATTCGAAAAGAGGGCAACTAGTGGAGATTGTCCAAATGGAGTCTAACTAGAGGAAGTTGGAAGATTGAAGGAGTCCTGAAGGAGTCCGGCTTGGAGGAGATAGTAATTCAAAAGAGGTATAGATCTCTCTGAGATTGTCTATGTGTTGACTGGTATTCATAGTATTAAGGATTGATACCAAGGTCCTTCCAACGATGGAGAGAAGCTCGATTGGAAGGGGCTCTTTGGGCGACGATCAGGAATTTAGCTAGAAAGAGCATTCCTAATGATTGGGAGGAGATTGGCCAGTGAGGACTTGGTTGGCGGTTGTGATAGGTGGACAATTATAATACTCTTACAAGTCATCCGTTCCTTTGAAGCTCAGCTATTTTTTCCATCTGAAGGTTAGTAAAGTGGAGACAAGATGCTTCTGCTTGCACATTCAAGGTTCTTGGTGTGAGAATCCAAAGACCCACCGCTATCCGCATATTGCAGAAATTCGTCTGGGGTGTAGCTCTGTAGACCAAGATTGAACAGCTTAGAAAAGTTCTAATTGGGAAGGAGTTCGAGTAGCTTCAAGGCTGGCTAGGCCATATTGCACTGGGACTAAATACTTAATTGCTTAGAGGGCTGTTATCACTATTCAAGCTCGTTTGGATGAAATTCACAATGCCTTGTAGGTTCTGGAGTTCTCTGAAAAAGCTGACGATTAGAACAAAGAAAGTCGGCTAGCAAGTTCAAGTTGGCGGTCTGCGATCTTGGTGCTAAGCAGAAATTCTTCACTAGTTGAAGTTGGTCACCATTGTTGTCACCGAGCAAGGTCACCCCAAGACCTGGCATCTTATTGGACTTCGGCAAGTGAGTGTTTACCCCTAACAGACAGATAGTCATAATCTATACTCAAATGGCTTAAATATACCATAAATAAGTTACTATGCCATACATACCTGAACACAATTCTTTTAATCTATTATTTCGTTGGTCTAGGATGTTACAGAAAGAGATCGGCTAAAACTCAAGATCGGGCATTGGTAGAAGTTATTGTCATTTTTAGAATGAGTTGCCTTCAGTTGAAGTTCTAAGTTTAGTCAAACTTGGAGGCTAATCTTCCAAAATATATCCAGACCAGGGGGTTGACTTGATTGAATCTCAGACTTGGATGTCATGACCCTAGATGGCACTTTACCAAGGTCAAACTTTGCCAGCCTTTAGCAGGAGCTATTTTCCCCCAATAATTGTTCCCCTACTTCCAAGTTCGAAGTTTGACAAAGGGACCAATACTTGTGATCGCTGAAGTCCCATTAGGTTTCTTGCCTTTGGGTGATGAAACATTTTGGACCATTTGAACTGATGTGGTGGCTCTTTTATTTCTAAATGACTTAGGACGACCTCGAATTTCAAAATTCCATCTAGTGCTAGTGAGATCAACTACCTTCATCAAGCCTCGAAGCAAGCCTTCAAGGAATACACTTCAAAAAAGTATTATTTATCTGGGGAGCTTGAACGGGCGTCAAAGTGTGCTAGCAAGAAATCTTGGACCTTAACCGCAAAGATCTACTCCCTCAAAGTCAGACTCTATGAAGCAAAAAAGAAGATTCAACAGTTGAAGAAGGGCTCGCTCTGGACTCACAATCAAGAAGAGTATGGTTGGGACTGGTCCAAGAAGTTCTCTGATCTTCAAAACCAATTGCACGCAGCTGAAGATGCCTACAACACTTGTAGGATTGGTTGGTGCGAACAAATTACTAATCTCAAATGGAAACTTCGGGTGGCCAATGATGAAGTAGCCCAGCTCCAAAAGCAACTGGTGGACAATACCTGAGCTAGCCCGAGTAGAGATTCAAGAGAGCTCGCCTCAGTAAAGAATACCTTGGCAAATTTAACTGAAGTGTATGACAAGAACAAGGTCGAGCTCCTTCAATTGAGAATCCAAATGATATATTAAGAAATACTGTGAGGAATGCCAAAGCTAAATCTACTATCCTACGAAAAAGATTAAGGAAGGCAGAGGAAGATGTTAGAAGGGCCTGGAGTGCTTGGCAAGAGTTTGGTAGTGAGAAAAGAACTTGAAGATCGAGTGAATGACTTAAAACATTCTCTTGTGATGGTTGGGGCTAGCAATCCGAAGTCTGAGTAGGACTTCATTTTTCTCTCTCTCTTTCTCTCTCTCTCTCTCTTTTTTGTAATTGGTCTTGATGACCTCTATAATAAACTTTATTTAATGAAATAATATTCCCTTCCATCATTCTTCTATGTTCTTTCTTGGTTTGATGCTTATTGGATTCCTTGTTTCCATGTCATTCTCGAGGTTGATATTGTTTTGGAACAATAACTTCTATTTAGTATCTTGTAGACCTATCCCTCTTGTTTATAAACATAATGGTTTTTTGGACTTGTTTAGGAGCAAGTACATTTTTCTGTTTAGAAACTAAAGATTTTTATGTCCCTCGTGAGGATCTTCACCCATTTTAGGATGAGATCCACCTCCTGTTCCTAATATGGTCAACCTCTTATCAATGAACTAGAGGCCTTCACCCTTGTTAAGATGGCGTTATCCTCCTATTTAAGAATCGAAGGCCTTCATATCCTTCATAAGGGTCTTCACCCATGTTAGGACGAGGTTCACCTCCTATTCCTAACATGGTTAATCTCCTATTTAAAAATCAGAGACCTTCACCCTCGTTAAGATGAAGTTAACTTTTTATTTAAGAACCAGAGGCCTTTACCCTTGTTAAGATGAGGTTAACATCCTGTTTAAAAATCGATGGCCTTCATATCTCTCGTAAGGGTCTTCACCCATGTTAGGACAAGATTAACCTCCTATTTAAAAACTGGAGGGCTCACCCTCATTAAGATAAAGTTAACCTCCTATTTAAGAATCAGAGGCCTTCATATCTTTCATAAGGATCTTCATCCATATTAGAACGAGGTCCATCTTCTGTTCCGAATATTGTTCCCCCTCTATTTAAGAACCAGAGGCCCTCACCCTCGTTAAGATGAGGTTAATCTCTTGTTTAAGAATCGAAGGTCTTCACCCTCATTAAAATGAGGTTAACCTCTTATTGAAGAGCTGGAGGCCTTCATATTTCTCATAAGAGTCTTTACCCATGTTAGAATGAGATACACCTCCTGTTCCTAATGTGGTTAACCTCTTATTTTAGAATCGGAGGTCTTCACCTTTGTTAAGATGAGGTTAACCTCTTGTTTAAGAACCAAAGACTTTCACCCTCATTAAGATGAGGTTAATCTCCTATTTAAGAACTGAAGGCCTTCAGCTTCGTTTAAGAATGAAGTTTAGTTCGATCATTTTCTACCATAATTCAATTTGCACAAAAGACAAAAGTGTTAATAATAAAAAAAATCTTTTATTGAAGTGTGGCTATTGATAATACATTCATAGATTTTATAAATTCTTGGGATAGGATAGTGTAGATTCCCTAGCTCCTTTATAAGATAAGTCTCTAGTCAAATGATTTCCTCGACTTCGTAGGGGCCTTCCTAGTTTGGAACGAGCTTGCCTTGATTCTACAGCTGAGAGACCTTTGTCCAACATAGCATCAAGTCTCCAACCTTGAATGTCTTGTTCTTGACTTTCAAGTTATAATATCGTACTACTTTTTGCTTATAGGCTGGCATCCAAATTTGAGCTTTCTCCAATTTTTCTTCCAATAAGTCAAGATTTACCTTAAGATCTTGTGAATTATTTTGCTCCTTGAAACTTTCCACTTGAGCTGAGGAAAGTCTAAGTTCAACTAGAATGACTGCCTTAGTCTCAAAAGCTAGAGCAAAGGGAGTCTCTCTAATTGGTAATCTCTGAGTGGTTCTATAGGCCTAGAGTATATGGTAAAACTCATCCACCCATGTTTCTTTTGCTCGTTCAAGTCTTACCTTTATTCCATGTAGTAGGGTTCTGTTGTTTACTTTGGCTTTACCATCCGCCCGAGGATAGGCCACAAATGTACAGTGATGAGAAATGTTCAAATTCTTACAAAATTTAGCAAATTTTACCCCTATGAATTGCCACCCATTGTTAGTGATCAACTGTTAGATATATGTGCCCTAGAAGCCAGAATTGGCTGACACTTGTAATACACTTCTAGGGGCAAAATTGAAATTTTGACTATAATCAATAAAATGGATTATTTTCTATCACATATGTGTATTTAGTGTCTGTGATACATCCTTTGAGTTAATGGTAATGATAATTCATATTTTCAAGAGTTGAAAATTCAAGACATGAATAATCATTATTAACTCATAAAATGCTCCCGACCATAGGATCATCATGAGGATGGTGATTGATCCAGAAGGTTGATGTACAATCGCTTCTCTTTAGTAGATAAGTCTTGAGTCTACAGTGTGGAGACATCGGAGCGAGAGTACAGGTACTCGTTAGAGAACGAGGGCACTAAGCATGACCACCTCGAGTAGTCATTAGGAAGTCTACCTTCTCATCAATGACTGACTCGATGCTGTAGTAGTGTGTCTGGTTCTTTGACCTAAGGTGCATCGGTAGTTCACCTTGAGGGTGTTATAGTTTGACTACACCATTACTCGATCTTCTAGCCATATGGAATCCTGAGGTGTATGTTGGCTATAGCATGTTCATTGTAGGAACTGGATAGCATCAAGATGGAATCTATCTATCTCGGTGGTTGAGGAGCAGCCCTATGATGATCATGAGAATCAAGTCTAGAAGCCCATAGCCATGGTAGAGTGAAATAATAGAAAGAGTTTCTATTTAGGTTTTCACATCAGACTTGAATCGAATGATTACATCATATGACAGAGACTAGGGTTTGACGAGTTCACCTTAACCCTAATCTGATCAGGGCTCAAGATAGAAGAACTTAATCACACAGATAGTTGCACCAAGAGGTTCGCATTCAGCTCTGATGGGTTGCCACCATATACTACTAGGTGTCACTAATTGATTTTGGGAGCAATTAGAATGATTTAGATGATCAATCATTCTAGCTGTTCGAATTAGAAGAGTTCTGCTCCATCAAAAGGAGTTTCGATGATGTCGATGATAGAGATCATGACATATCCCATTACCATAAAAACTGAACCTAACTGGATCACACAAAAAGGGTTTGAATCTGGTGATCATAAATTGAACTAATCTCATTCAATTTGATCTAAATGAGATTCAATTAGGTTCAAGAAATCATGCTACACCTGATGAACCTAACGTTTCTTCTTTACTATCATAAATAGTTGTCCGACTGAGCCAAAGGAGTTTGTGCTTGATTAGAAGGCCTTCACTTTGGTCTGAATGGAGCTTGTCCAGTCAGAAAAGGTTGTTCTTATTTTGTAAGACAATACTGCATTCATTTTTGTCCACCTGCCATTTCTCATCTTTGACTTTGGTCAAAAGTTGACCTTTGACTGGCTCCAAATATTTTACCATTGACACTTTGACTTTTGTCCATTGTGTCATGCACCTATTGAAGAGCATGGTGGGGCTTGTCCTCTGCAGAACCTGGCAAGGAGGAGGGCGACACCACCCTTAGCTGTGCCCAAGCTGAGGGGCGCCAGGAGTCCCTGTTGGACAAGACTCCATCTCCTTTTGGATTCCGATTTAGACTTTCTCCTAAGAACCAAGTTTGACTGGTTCTTAGCACCATCTTAGAGGAGGAATCCAAGGACTCTATTTCCACAATCAGATTTAGATCTAATTTTTGTTTATCAAAGTAGGGGTAATAGAGTCCCTGTTGATTGGAGGTTTTGCAACACGGTACGAGCGACGTTGGAATACATGATAGTCTAAAATAAGACCCTGCGCCCCCCAACTCAAAAAACATCTGAGATTCTCCACACCCCAAGGCTAGTTCCTCTCCTCCTCCTCCATGCCAAGCCCATCTTCTCCCTCTCCTCTCCATGCCCAAAGTAGTTTGGGATCTTAGTTGGTGCAATCTAGATGAGAGAAAGGCGATAGAAAGCTAGAAGGTTGTGCCGCTGCAAAGGACAACTACTGATCTTCGAAAGGTATTTTGAAGATCCTCCAAATTAGATCCAGATCTGATTCTTGGAGATGTGATAGAGAAGAAGAGGATCTTTAGATCCATCCCAAGTGGATACTGGTAGAGGCCAGGCACTTGCGTGGCTAGTTTTAGAACCTTTCGCTGCTTACAGGATCATTAATGGGTAATAGGATTACCCTACGTCAAGGTAAATTAAATTTGATTTAATTTATCTAAATTTATTTTAATTATTAAAATAATAAAGATTAGATCTAAAATATTCCAAATCTGATCTAGATTAAAGAGAAAAATTTTTAAAATATATCTCTTGATCCGATCAGATCTAAACGAACCTGGTCCAAGAAATCAAGATTTTCCTTCAACTGGTATCAGAGCCAAGGTTCTAAAGTATTTAGATCTAATTTTAAATTTATATTAATTAAAAAATAAATGATTTTAGATATCATATGAGATGTGATCAGATTTAAAATCAAAAAAAATTAAAATTAAATAATTTGGATCTAAGATTAAAAAATATGTATGACTAGTTCTAAAATAGAATAGTTCTATAGAATAGTCTTGCATGTTTATAATTTAATTTGATTAAATTATATTTTATATTTATTTATTTATTATTTTTTGATATTATAATTATAATAATAATATCTAAAAAATAATAAATAAAAATTATTTAATTTTAAACATCATATGAGATATGATTGATGCATGTCTAGACTAGTTGTAGAATAGTTCTACATAGTTGTCTAGATTAGAGTTTATTTTGGTTAGATCAATTTAAATCTAATTTTTTAGATTATTATGAAAAAATTTAGATCTGAAAACATACATGATTCGATACATGAGATGTATGCAAAATATGCCATGATTAGATCTAATTTGTATATGAAATATTTGATATAGATCTAAAACTATTTTGTAGTATTACATGTTCTTGATTAAGGCGTTCCTCTTGGCCATCCAGTCATAAGAACGAAAAAGGGTTTAAAGGCCCTCTCCTCCCATCCGATGGGATGTTCTTATGATGTGTAGGGGTGCTGCGTGTTCATCCTTAATCAAAAATCCAAAACTTACTTTCTGCAAAATCCTAGATCCTGAAACCCTAGGATTTATTGTGCATATTTTGTTTATGAACTCTACTTAATTAAAAAATTAAGATTATGAAATATTAATTAGGTCTAAAATTAAGAATTTTAGATCTAAGATATATTCATAATACTGGGTTCGGCTTGGGTAGCTCAATTAGTCTAAGCGGTTGATCAAACCAAATCAAGAGTTGGTTAGATGGGATCAACAATGCTTAAATTGACCAACCTAATAGGATTAAGTTTGGGTCAAGATCGAGTGACGATCAAGTAAGACCTAATTAGGCTCAGAGGTTAGAGTTTGGATTGTAGGCTAACCCAATTGGTTCTGGCTCAACAATTTGGTGTCTAAGATAAGTTTGGCACATACGACCGACTGATTTTTAATTGGGAGCTAATCGACCTGAATGCATTCTTGTACTAGTTAATGGCATATCCCTTCCACCAGTCTCACTTATCTAGCCATATCTGTTGACCCAGTTCTGATCTGAGGTGGTCAATAATCCGAGCTAACCCATGCCACTAGGTTAGTCATAATTGTTATGACTATGACAAGTCTAGTTTAATGAGACTTGAATTAATTCTCCCTAAGAAAAGATTAAGTCTGAGGTCTTCCACCATTGTAGATGTTAGGGCCCTTCCCGGGGTTGATTGTTCTCAGCTGGATACAGTGGCTCAGTTGCACTGGGAAGACGCAACCATGTCTATTAGGCATTGGATGCTATAAGCTGGAGGATCAGTTGGGCTCAATATTTCAGATACGATGAGAGACTCAATTAGAAATTTAGTCAGTGCAAATGGTGGGTCTGACTTAACTAAGGAGTGGATCAATATTCCGGATACAGTGAGATTCATGAATTAGAGACCAAGTTTGGGTGCACCATGATTAGAGAATCATTGAACAAGAGTTGTTCACTCATTGGCTAACCCATCACCAATAACTGTTAGGTGAGGTGATGAGTCAGTTGGTGAGACCGCACCATCCACTAGAAATCATTAATCGTAGAGGTTTTTGCATCTCTACAAAGGGAGTGTAGGGATCCGAGAAAATAGTAGGAGCTAATTTATTTAAAAATAAAATTTCTAAATAAATTGGTCAAGTCATAATTACAGTATCTAACTAGAATCTTTGACTCTCTATAGGAAAATGTCTGCGTCCAACCCATTAGCACATATCCTGGACACACATAGACTGACCAAACCCAATTATAAAGATTGGCTCAGGAACTACAAAATCGTTTTGGGTTCGGAGAAGTTAACACATGTATTGAACCAGGACCCTCCCACCTTACCAGCACGTCCATCCATTGAATAGAGAGCATCTCTAAAAAAATGGATAGATGAAGATAATAAGGCCAAATATTACATGTTGGGCTCGATGTCTGATGAGCTCCAATGCCAACATGAAGATATCGGGACTGCTCGCCAAATGTTGGCCACCTGCAGGAGATATTTGGTGAACAGAGTTGCGCAGCCAAATATGAAGTCACGAAACAACTTTTTAAGGCTAAGATGCATGATGGGCAGTCAGTCCAAGATCACTGTCTGATGATGATCAAGGACTTGAAAGAGCTTGAGAAGCTCGATGTGAAGTTAGACTTAGATCTGTAGAACGATATTATTCTGCAATCCTTGACTGATGCATATGGATAATTCATCATGAATTACCACATGCATAAACTTCAAAATTCCTTGGCCGAATTAATGAATATGCTGGTCACCACTGAGCTTTCTATGAAAGTATCTAAAGGCTCAGTTCTTGCTATGGAACAGACTTCTTCCAAAAGAAAGTCTTCTGGAAAGAAAAAGAAGTCTGCGAAAAAGCAGAAGGTGGAAGGAGAAAAGAAGAAGAAGGCAAAGCCGAAGATGAAAGCCGCTATCAAAGAAAAGTGTTTTCATTGCAACAGCGATGGCCACTGGAAGCGGAACTGCCTTACTTACCTGGCCACCCTGAAGAACAAGAAGGAAGGTCCTTCTGGAGGTATGCTCATTATTGAGTCTAACCTTATGATTTCTTCTGCATCCAGTTGGATGCTTGACTCTGGTTCTAGTGCTCATCTGTGCACTTCCATGCAGGATCTTGAGGATAGCAGAAGGCTGAGGGATGGGACATGATCCTATGCATCGTAATAGGATAAGAGTTGCTGCCGTGATCGTGGGAAAACATACCCTCTTCGATTACCATCTAGGTTTAGACTTAGTTTTGAAAGACTGTTATTATGTGCCTACAGCTAGCAGAAATTTGATTTCTATTTCATGCTTAGCACTAGAAGGCTATGTGATTACCTTCTTTAAGGACCATTGTAACATTCTTTATGAAAGAAATAAAATTGCAAATAGTTTCCTTATTAATGGTCTTTATCAGCTACATATTGATGTATCTATTCTAACTATCGAGCAAAACATGAATGCCAAACGACCTAGGGATAGTCCAAATGATAGGTATCTATGGCACCTGAGATTAGGTCATATAGTAGAAGATAGGATCAACAAATTGGAGAAAAATGGGCTATTGAGTCCGTTGACTTCCGAGTCATATCCAACTTGTGAATCTTGTCTTCAAGGCAAAATGACTAAACTCCCTTTTGTTGGACATGGGAAAAGGGCCACAGATCTCCTTGCCCTAGTATATACTGATGTGTGTGGCCCATTTGATGTGCCGGCTAGAGGCAATTTTGCCTACTTCATTACCTTTACCGATGATCTGTCTAGGTATGGGTATGTATATCTTATGAGACATAAGTCTGAAGCTTTTGAAAAGTTCAAAGAATTGAGACATGAAGTAGAAAAACAAACTGAAAAACCCATTAAGGTTCTTCGATCAGATCGAGGAGGTGAATATCTTAGCCAAGAATTCCTAGACTATCTTAAGAAAAATGGCATAGTCTCTCAATGGACTCCACCAGGAACACCTCAACTCAATGGGGTTCAGAATGGAGAAATCAGGACTCTATTGGATATGGTTCGATCCATGATGAGCTTCACAGACCTCCTGATTTTCTTTGGGGACACTCATTGTTAACTTCAATTTATCTACTGAATAGGGTTCCCTCTAAAATCGTTCCTACCACACCGTATGAGATATGGCATGGTAAGAAACCAAGTCTGAGTCATCTCAGAATTTGGGGTTGTCCGGTTCATGTCAAAAGACAACAAGCGGACAAGTTAGAGTTTAGGTCCTTCAGAGCTCGATTCATAGGATATCCTAAAGAGTCATTAGGATACTATTTCTACATTCCAGAAGACCACAATGTGATTGTGAGTCGACATGCCATCTTTCTTGAAAAATAGTTTATTCAAGATAGCGGCATTGGAAAGCAGATTAAGCTTGATGAGAAAGTCTCACAACGAGCTAAGGACCAATTGGAACCAAATCAGGTTGAGCCAATAAGAACACTACCTCCTCCACCTCATAGATCGAAAAGAGTTTTCCCATCCCTCTGAAAGATACTTAGG
Organism: Cocos nucifera; assembly: GCA_006176705.1. Classification (NCBI taxonomy): domain Eukaryota; kingdom Viridiplantae; phylum Streptophyta; class Magnoliopsida; order Arecales; family Arecaceae; genus Cocos; species Cocos nucifera. The sequence goes on from QRFJ01000150.1 coordinate 1,051,006, forward strand.
TATTATTTCAGAGGAAGTAGAAAAAATGTTCCTCGTAGGTAATGGTGCTCATGGTGATGATCCCAAAACCTACAATGAGGCGATATCAGATATCGACTCCGAGAAATGGCTAGAGGCAATGCAGTCAGAAATTGACTCGATGCACTCAAACCAAGTCTGGACCTTGGTAGATCCACCAGAAGGTATAGTACCTATTGGGTGTAAATGGATCTTCAAGAGAAAGATTGGTGCAGATGGGAATGTGGAGACATTCAAGGCTAGACTAGTGGCAAAAGGTTATAGTCAACGTGAAGGCATTGACTATCAGGATACCTTTTCCCCAGTGGCTATGCTAAAATCCATCCGCACATTGCTTGCCATTGCAGCCTATTTCGATTATGAAATATGGCAAATGGATGTGAAAATGGCATTCTTAACGGATATCTTGAGGAAGATATCTATATGGAACAGCCGCTAGGTTTCACATCCAGTGATACTGATCACAAGGTTTGCAAGCTGCAAAGGTCCATATATGGACTTAAGCAAGCATCTCGGAGCTGGAACACTCATTTCAATGATGTGATCAAAAGTTTGGTTTCATCAAAAATGAAGAGGAACCGTGTGTCTTTCAAAAGGGTCAGTGGGAGCGCTGTTGTCTTCCTCGTATTGTACGTGGATGACATCCTCCTTATTGGGAATGATATTCCCATGATGACAATAGTCAAATTATGGTTGTCCAAGGAATTCTCCATGAAAGACCTAGGTGAAGCATCCTTTATTCTAGGAATTAAGGTCTATAGGGATAGATCGAATAGGATGCTAGGACTTTCACAGAAGATGTACATAGAGGAAAGTACTAAAGAGGTTTAGTATGGAAAACTCTAAGAGGGGATTAATACCCTTCAGACATGGTATTCATCTTTCCAAGAAGATGTGCCCTAGCACACCTGAGGAAATAGAATGCATGAGCAAGATCCCTTATGCTTCTGCAATAGGGAGCCTCATGTATGCCATGCTATGTACACGACCTGATATAGCCCATGCTGTGAGTGTCACAAGCAGATATCAGTCAAATCCAGGTGAAGAACACTGGACTTCTGTGAAATGTATCCTTAAGGTACTTAAGAAGAACTAAGGATATGATGTTGGTCTTTGGTAATGGAGAACTCCAAGTCAGGGATACACAGACTCGGATTTCATGTCCGATATAGATGATCGAAAGTCGACATCTGGGAGTCTGTTTGTGTGCAATGGTGGTGCTGTCAGCTGAAAGAGTTCCAAGCAAACCGTGATAGCAGATTCCACCATGGAAGCAGAATATATCGCTGCATCAGAGGCTGCGAAGGAAGCATTCTGGTACAAGAAGTTTGCTGCAGAAATCAAAGTAATGCCATCAGATGCCATTCCTCTTTACTGTGACAACAATGGCGCCATAGCCCTTGCTAAGGAGCCGAGGTCTCACCAAAAATCCAAGCACATTGAGCGGCGATACCACCTCATCCGCGATTACCTTGAGAAGGGTTACGTCGAGGTCAAGAGAGTCAACTCCACAGATAATGTGGCAGACCCACTTACAAAGCCATTGGGCCAGCAGAAGATCGAAGCCCACCTTGAGAAGATGGGACTTAGACTTGTAGCCAATTGGCTTTAGGATAAGTGGGAGATTGTTAGATATATGTGCCCTAGAAGCCAGAATTGGCTGACACTTGTAATACACTTCTAGGGGCAAAATTATAATTTTGACTATAATCAATAAAATGGGTTATTTTCTATCACATATGTGTATTTAGTGTCTGTGATACATCCTTTGAGTTAATGGTAATGATAATTCATATTTTCAAGAGTTGAAAATTTAAGACATGAATAATCATTATTAACTCATAAAATGCTCCCGACCATAGGATCATCATGAGGATGGTGATTGATCCGGAAGGTTGGTGTACAATCGCTTCTCTTTAGTAGATGAGTCTTGAGTCTACGGTGTGGAGACACCGGAGCGAGAGTACAGGTACTCGTTAGAGAATGAGGGCACTGAGCGTGACCACCTCGAGTAGTCATTAGGAAGTCTACCTTCTCGTCAATGACTGACTCGATGCTGCAGTAGTGTGTCTGGTTCTTTGACCTGAGGTGCATCGATAGTTCACCTTGAGGGTGTTATAGTTTGACTACACCATTACTCGGTCTCCTAGCCATATGGAACCCTGAGGTGTATGTTGGCTATAGCATGTTCATTGTAGGAACTGGATTGCATCAAGATGGAATCTATCTACCTCGGTGGTAGAGGAGCAGCCTATGATGATCATGAGAATCAAGTCCAGAAGCCCATGGCCATGGTAGAGTGAAATAATAGAAAGAGTTTCTATTTAGATTTTCACATCGGACTTGAATCGAATGATTATATCATATGACAGAGACTAGGGTTTGACGAGTTCACCTTAACCCTAATCTGATCGGGGCTCAAGATAGAAGAACTTAATCACACAGGTAGCTGCACCAAGAGGTTCGCATTCAGCTCTGATGGGTTGCCACCATATACTGCTAGGTGTCACTGGTGGATTTTGGGAGCAATTAGAATGATTTAGATGATCGATCATTCTAGCTGATTCGAATCAGAAGAGTTCTGATCCATCGAAAGGAGTTTCGATGATGTCGATGATAGAGATCATGACATATCCCATTACCATACAGAACTGAACCTAACTGGGTCACACAAACAAGGGTTTGAATCTGGTGATCATCAATTGAACTGATCCAGTTCAATTGATCTGAATGAGATTCAATTAGGTTCAAGGAAATCGTGCTAGCACTCGATTGAACCTAACGTTCTTCTTTTACTATCATAAATAAGTTGTCCTGACTGAGCCAAAGGAGTTTGTGCTCAATCAGAGGCCTTCATATGGTCTGACTGGAGGTTGTCCAAGTCAGAAAAGGTTGTCTTATTTTGTAAGACATTACCTGCCATTTTTGGTCACCTGCCATTTCTTGTTCTTTGACTTTGGTCAAAAGTCTACCTTTGACTGGTCAAAATGTTGACCATTGACACTTTGACTTTTGACTCACATGTCATTACGCACCTATTGGAGAGCTGGTGGGGGCTTGTCCCCCTGCCAGAACCTGGCAAGGAGGAAGGGCGCATGCCACCCTTGGCGTGTGCCCAAGTAGGAGGCGCCTAGGAGTCCCTGTTGGACAGGGACTCCATCTCCTTTTTGGATTCCAATTAGAGTTCTCCTAAGAACCAAGTTTGACTGGTCTTAGGCACCCTCTAAGGAGGAATCCAAGGGGTCTCTATTTCCACCAATCAGATTTAGATCTGATTTCACAAAGGGTTGTGATTGGTTGGGAAGAAGAGGAGTTGGATCACGCATAGTCTATAAATAAGACCCTACGCCCAACTCAAGAAACATCTGAAGAATTCTCCCATGCCCCAAGGCTGCCTTCTCTCCTCCTCCTCCATGCCAAGCCCATCTTCTCCCTCTCCTCTCCACGTCCCAAAAGTGGTTTTGGATCTTGGTTGGTGCAATTCCAGATCGAAGAGAAAGGCGACAGAAAGCTAGAAAGGCTGCGCTGCTGCAAAGGACAACTGCCGATCTTCAAAAGAGTTTTGAAGATCCTCCAAATTAGATCTAGATCTGATTCTTGGAGACATGATAGAAAAAAAGTGGATCTCCAGATCAAGCCTGAGTGGATACCGGTAGAGGCCAGGCACTTGAGTGGCTAGATCCAGAACCTTCCGCTGCTTACAGGATCATCAACGGGTAATAGGATTACCCTACATCAAGATAAATTAAATTTGATTTAATTTATCTAAATTTATTTTAATTATTAAAATAATAAAGATCAGATCTGAAACATTCTAGATTTGATCTAGATAAAAGCAAAAAATTTTTGAAATATATCTCTTGATCCGATCAGATCTAAACGAACCTGGTCCAAAAAATCAGGATTCTCCTTCAATCAACATCCAGGGCGGACCAAATCTATACACCATCAACTTCCAAATAAAGTTTTGTATTTTAGCTTCAGGGATTTTCACCAAGGATTTGGCCTCGATCTACTTGGTGAAGTAGTTGTTGAGAAATATACAGGATTTCATGCATGAATTTCAAACTTTTTTTGAAATATAACGCAGTGGAACATGCAGATTAAACCATTTAATCTACAAATGCATGTAATCTAATTACTAAACCCTACATCTAGGACCTATACCATGTCATATTGCATTTTAAATTAGAAAATAAAAGGTTTAGTATTGATCAAATCAATACCTTAGATCTATAATAATTCTAGATCTAAAACCTAGATTGCATCTAGGTGAGAGACGAGATCAAATCTCCTACCTTACATGGGTCGAGAACTCCATGATTGATTCACGTTGTTATCTATGGAGCCGCATGCATCTAGCCTCTATAGGTGATCCACACGAGGCTGCAACAAAATCGAAGGTTCGTTGAATAAAGATCTGCTCGAAGTGCTAGCTTCTTGCGGATCCCTTCGGATAGTTAATGTAAAATTTATTCTTTAGATCTCTTAGACATTCCAAGAGATGAAGAATAAGAGGAGGAGTAGGAGAAAAATCCAACCTTTAGATCTTCCATAAATCAGAGATTAAATGATTAGGAAAGATTCTAGGAGAAGACACATCTTCTCTCTTCAGGATATCAACCATTGATGTCCAGAATGGATCTCCATATCTGGACAAGAGGAGACCTTCTCCTCTATAAAATTTTCACATTTCTAGATTTCTTCCACTCTAATTTTTCTCATAGAAAAATTATATTAAAATTGAGAATAATGGATTCTCAAAAGAACTCTAAGAGAAGACTATCTTCTCTTCACTTTCCTCTCATCAGGACATGATCAAATCATGTCCAAAAGAGACCATGATGCCCCAACTCCTTGGAGCATCCATTCCCACGCCCTCTTCCTCTCTCTCTCTATCTTTCAGATTTTTATCACAAAAAAAATTATAAAGAAAAATAATAAAGTAAACCATGAAAGAAAATAATGAGAGAAAATATTTTCTCTTACCATTGTCTTCATCAAGACATGAACTTTTCATGTCTTAATGAAGACTTTTCGTCCATGGATGTAGTTGCCCAAAATCTCCATGCCCTCCCTTCTTTTCTTCTGCCTTTTCACATGGAATCTAAGAACTTTTTATGCCTCCTAAAGGTTAGAATGTGGCATCCAAGAAAATAGGAAGACTAGGTCAAATTGACCTAGTCAAATAAGGAAACAATGGAAGAGTCTAGGGGGCGTCCAACTCTTGGATGCCTCCTCACAATTCTTGTGCATGGAGAGAAGAAAGCATTCACCCAAGAGGAGAAAAAAATTGATGACAAAAATTAAGATTGGCGTGGGTTATTTTACAAAAAGAGAGGAAGAGAGTTTTAACAAAATAAAACTCTTCCTTAGTTTTGACTTATTCAAACTAACTACCAATTTTGACCAAGTCAAATTTAAATCAAAATTTACCAGGATGTGGGGCATAGGAAATCAATCTTAGGCATGGGAAAAGTCACATAATTTTTCTAGAATTAATTAGTGGGCATGGAGATCATTGGCGCAAGGAAGGAAGAGTCCTAGTCTACTAGGACTCTCCTATTTTGACTAGGTCAAACTAATTTTAAATCCAATTAAAATAGGATTAGTGCAAGCCTAATTATAGATGATCTTAGTCCAACTAGAAACCTAATTAATTCAAATTTAAATTATATTTAAATATATTTTAAATTCTAACTCAATTAGAAATTAGGTGCACTCAAGTCCTAGTCCAACTTGAAATTATTTTTTCCTTGCAATTGGCTTATCCAATAAATCAATTAAACTTAATCTAATTAAGTTCAAACTAATTCTAATTAAATATAATTCAATTAGACTTGATCTCAACTTGATCGCTCAATTAAATTAAGCCAATTAATAATTCAATTGCTAATCGATCCACCTACAATACTTGCATTAGGTCAAACATCAATCACATTGAATGTTTGACCTTAGAAGAATTTTTAATCATCGATTAACTATCTGATTAGGTTACAACCTTTTATGTGTGTGATCCTATAGGTTCGAACCTAAGTCGATAGCATAGAAATCAATTCCAGTACTAGTCAAGATAACCATCTAGCAATGATTCCTAATGTCCGGATAGATTGAATGTACGCAAAGAAACATTCTTAGAACCTTGGCTTATGGTTACTATATAATTCATTCCTATGACTAATAATGCTCAAGGTGACTTTGAGTACGCTATCAACACTCATACAAGTCATCTCTATTGTATCTCAAAATTTTGTAAATCCTGTGACTCCTCATGAGGATTACCTAGGCCTAGGTTTTGCTAAATTAAAACACAATGAGACATTCTCTTCTTGAAGTTAATTAGAAGTGGTCAATCCCATCTTGACTCACACACCAACTTCATAAGTACTTGACTATATCAAGAAATCTTTTGAATATATATTAGAAATATAGACAGTTTGGCACTAAAGTATAGTGAGTTACTTGTAAGCCACCATGGTGATCTTAGGTCGGACGGACACTTATACCCATTGGCCTTAGCTAGCTACTCTTGATAGTAGAGTGCTACATTAGTTATGTTTAGTGCAGATGTACTCCACATCTCACCTGAATGCCATACCAGTGTCTCCATACCACTTGGTTACAAGGATAACTAACGCATAACTCGATAAGTTATCATCCTTATTAATAACTTATCATTTGATCATGAACTATTTAAGAACCATCTGATAAATTCTTCTTTATCAATTGATTATGGTTCTAAGGACTTCATCATAATATACAAGTTCATTTAAGAAAGATAGAACTTCTATGATGAATCAGCCAAATAACTATTATTATTAGATAATTTATATACTAATTTCAATCATCTACTACTTAGATAATTGACTTTAGGACACATTTCCCAATAACTCCCACTTGGACTAAAAAGCTAATCAGAATCATATCAAATATCCTATGTTCCACTTGAGTTCATAGAATTTCTTAGTTTCGAGGCCTTAGCAAATGGGTTGGTTAAGTTCTCTATTTCCATTGATCTTCCAAAAATCGACGTCACCCTGATCTAAAATCAAAGGTGATAGCAATACAGAATATGTTGATCCTTCGGTTCTTTAGTCTAAGCTATAGCTCCAGTGCTACAATAGGACAAGACCATCGGTGGAGGGTGTCACTCCAAACCTGCTAATGAACCTCATCATATGTCATGATGTACTCTACGTCACTAACTAAATAGACTAAAGTATCTTGCTTAAAATCTTTCTAGCAGATTACTCCTGCAATTAGGGTATGACCCAATACTTTCTTATTTTGTCATCTTATTCTAACTAAAATTAAAATATCCACATGTTTTAGATCAGTATTTGTATATTTGAGTCACTAGACTTTAGTATTTCCAAATACATGAGGATTGCCTATACAATCTTTTAATGATCCTTACTTAGATAAGATTGGTATCTACTCACTACGTTAATGAGTATACCATATTTAATTTTGAACATGGAGAAATTAGATGACAGCCAAACCTTTATTTCTTATAATGCTAGAATACCAATCCTAATTAAGAGAATTTCACCCACAGACAATACAAAGAATAACACTATAGAACATTTTGCCCAATTATAAATGCAAAATTTATCTTTGTTCATAACAAAGACATACGTTCAAAATGTGTGTTCCAAAATTGAGATAATAGCCAAACGGGCTTTATAGGTCTTTACCTTCCCATCTGTGCTACTTTGATCCTTTTGAAAATCCATTCACACCTAATGAATTTTATTCCTTAAGATGAATCATCTACTGTCCACACACTATTGATTTTCATGAACATCAATTTGGATTATGTGGCTCCAAGCCACTTCTCAGAGTCAGACTACTACATTGCATCCCTATAGGTGATCAGATCCTTGTTGTTCTCATCGAGCTCAATAGGATCACCATACTGGACCTAGATACTGAAGTATTTGTCTAGCTAATGTGGTACTCTATCAGATCTTCTTAAAGGTGCCACTTTAGTGGGCTCTAGGTTTGATCTGATCAAATCCAATTCTATAGATTTACTAGATTATGTCGGTTCATCTTCTACTAGTCAAACTTTTCGAAATTCAACTTGATAGGCATCAATTCCTTCTTTAAAGAACTCCTTTCCAAAAGGAATGCCCTACTATTGATGAACATCTTATGTTTTTCAGCATGATAGAATTAATCATCTTTAAACACCTATTAGACCAGGATCCAAGTTTATCTATATGCAAACCTTTGACATAGGCCGATCAACTCCAAACCCAAAGGTGAGAGAGTTTAGGTCAATGCCCAATCCATATCCCATATAGAGTCTTTACAATAGATTTACTTGATATATTTTCAAAGTAAAACAAGTAGTCACAACAGCACAACCTTGAAATAGGTAGACAAGAGAACCCTATCATGGATTGAACCATGTCTAACAAAGTTCAATTTTTTTTGTCAGATACACTATGTTTTGAAAAGAAATCCACTGAGAGAGAATCCTATTCTCTCCTAGGTATGTCTCGAACTTACTGGATAAGTATTCGCTTCTTCGATCTGATTGAAGAGTTTTAATACCATTTTTAATTTAATTTTTTATTTTATTATTGAATCATTTGAATATTTTAAATGATTCAAGCCAGATGCACCCATGCGAAGATAGATCATCTATAATGAAATATTAATATCTTTCTTTGGTACTTAAGTTTATAGGTCATATACATCACGATGTATGAGACTTAGAATATTATTGACAACTTCACCTTTTTCATTAAAAGATGACTTTGTCATCTTCTCAAGAAGACAAGACTCACAGGCTATCAATGATTCACAATCATTGATGTCCAGGTTTCCCTCTCAAGCTAATCCGTTTATCCTATTCTTGTCAAAATGATTAAGCCTATCATGCCAAAGATAGACATCCATCACATAATCTAACTTGGATGTTTATAAATGTGTACATTACGCTTAACAGGCTATATAAATGTTAAATATTATTTCTTTATTGTCCATATATTATTGTAAGATTATTCATAATAGTATCATAATAATCTTCTTTATTGATAAATGATAACCATCTCTGACCAAAAGATCAATAGAGATCACATTTATCATAAACAATGGACAATGATGACAATCACTCAAAATGACATCTTTTGAAAATAAGCTTGATAATTTCTAAAGCTAGGATTGTAATAGGACTTCCATCCCTAACATTCAAATATTTCTCATCATTTTCAAATATTCTACTTATCTAAAATTCTTACAATAAATTACATAGGACTCCCGATATCCAATACCCAGTGACTAGAATTACATATAGAAAAATTTTAAGATGTTATCATATAACATCCTTAATAAGCAACTCTTGCTTCTTTCTCTTGTTCAGTCTATTATGGTCAAGAAAAGTAGGACATTTCTTTTTTCTATGATCCTGCTTCTAATAATAGAAGCACTATGCCTAATTTGGGTTAATTTTGGACTAATTATCTTAACTAGGCTTAGAAGCTCTAATATGAATCTATTCGTACTGCTAAATCAAATTCAACTTTTGATACTAATTATCAAAGTTGGATCCCATAAGTCATCACTGTCTAACAGTGATTGGAGCAATTAGGGTTTAGATTCTATAAGAAAAGAGAGCATAGACCTAATGTATATGAATTATTTTAAGCCTAGAGACTTGGACTTTAGTCTTAAGGTTCTACCACTATTTTATTTAAATTAGTAGCCTCTACCTCCAATTTAGGAAATTACTTTAATTTTCTAGTAGGTACTAGAATCCACATAAACTATACACAAATTGGACTTTGGTCGGCCAACCCATGTGCATCTACGGATAGATTCATTAACTAATTATTTCTCCAAACAACTTCTAGTAATTTAATTTTGCCATAGAAACCTAATCAGTAGGCTTTGGCCTCCACTGTAAGGATCTGGTTAGGTCCAACCATTAACATGACCATACTTGGCGCATCTAACCAATGAATGATTAAGCCCAACTTTGGTTGGCCAACCTAACCATAATTAGAGAGATACTTTCAAGTTATCATATTATAAATGATAATTTTATTAGTCAATAAGCACTAGGCCTTTAGACCTCCAATGATTATTGAGTTAATGGACCCATTATCATCCAACTTAATCGGAGGCTATGACTCAGTTATCTCCATAACTTTGTCATTTTAAGGACCTAATAATTTTTGAGAATTTAAAATTATTTATGACTTAAGGATAAAAAGGATATAGACCAATTTGCTCCCACTAACTTCACCAAGTTAAGTCCTCCCATAAACTTCTCAAGTCTTTGATAAGGACTAGGATCAATATCGGTCCATGGGCACCTAGATCAGTCTCATTGAATAAAATCAGTCTCACTGATTTTCTATGTGACATGGGTTAGCATGAATCAAGGAGCAACCTAATCAAGATCTGATTAACTACATTGGCCAGGTAGGTAAGATCGATGGGAGGATCTACCGAGGCTTGCCTTAGACACCATCTAAAATGATCAGGTAAGCGGGCTGCCAATTAAAAACCATCAGTTTGGGATGCCAGACTTACCTTAGACACTAATCGATTTATCAATTTTGATTTGGACTATCTAAAGACTCGGGCTCGACCATCAAGCCATGATCAGAATCCATTTGTTAGATGTATGGACTTAGATCAACTACAACTATTGAAGTGATCTATGGAAATAATCTAATTCTAATTAACTATTAATTAGATTTGATCAATTTCTTAACTTAGTCCATATTTAATCTAACCCTAGGTCTAACCCAATTAAGGACCTGATCAAAGCTAACCCATTTTTCTTTAACCTATATTTTATGAAATTATCTTAGGATCTTTAAATTATAAATCTAGATCCTAAATAATCACTTAATTCTTAATTAAGTACAAAGCTTATAGGTTTAGATTTATGGAACCTCAAAAATAATTTTTGACTTAATCATTTGAAATATTTTCAAATTGGTAAATAATTTACATTGAATCATATTCAATATATGGTTTTAGATCTGATTTATTTTAATATTTTGATCATATCCTAGAATTTCGAATCTAGAATTTTGCAAAAAGTAAGTTCATAATTTAAATTCTATAAAATAAGTATGTCATATATATTGTAGATTCAAAATAAAAATTACATATCAACATATGCAATAAAAGAATCTAGATCTAAACATAAAATACATCATATGGATCATATCATAAACCATTTAAAATTAAATTTAAAATTTAAAAATAAATCATAAATTATTTTAGATCTCATCTAACATATTTATGATTTAGGTTATTCAGATCAGTACATACTAGGACAACCTCTCCACTGTAAGGGATAAACCTTATAGCAGGACAACCTTATAGTAGTATGTGCAATCCGATATTATTTAGATCTAATCTAAAATAGATCTAATATCTATTTAATTTTAAATTTAAAATTAAAAAATAAATAATAAAATTATTTAGATCATATCTAATTATTTATGATTCAAGAATAGATCAGCACATACTAGGACAATCTCTCCATTGTAAGGGATAAACCTTACAGCAGAATAACCTTATAATCAGTATATGCGATCTTTAGAATTTTATTTTTTAGATTTAATTTAATATAAATATGATCATGTTATAAATGAATCTGACTCTGATACCACTATTGAAAAATATGTAGGATTTTATGCATGAATTTCAAAACTTTTTTGAAATATAATGCAGCGGAACATGTAGATTAAATCGTTTAATCTACAAATGCATGTAATCTAATTACTAAACCCTACATCTAGGATCTATAATATATCATATTGCATTTTAAATCAAAAAATAAAAAGTTTGGTATTGATCAAATCAATACCCTAGATCTAGAACGATCCTAGATCTAAAACCTAGATCGCATCTAGGTAAGAGAAGAGATCAAATCTCTTACCTTGCATAATTTGAGAACTCCATGGTTGATTCATGTTGTTACCTTTAGAGCCGCACATGCGTCCAACCTCTATAGGTGATCCATATGAGGCTATAATAAAATTGGAGGTTAGTCGAACGAATATCTGCTCGAAGTGCTAGCTTCTTATGGATCCCTCCGAATGGATAATATGAAATTTATTCTTCGAATCTCTTGGACATTCTAAGAGAAAAGAATAAGAGAAGAATTAGGAGAGAAATCTAACCTTTGGATCTCTCATAAATCAGAGATTAAATGATCAAGAAAGATCCTAAGAGAAGACACATCTTCTCTTTTTAGGACATCAACCGTTAATATCCTAAACGGATCTCCATATCTGGATAAGAGGAGACCTTCTCCTCTAGAAAATTTTTACACTCTAGATCTCTTCCACTCTAATTTTTCTCATCAAAAAATTATATTAAAATTGAGAAGAAAGGATTCTCAAAAGAACCCTAAGAGAAGACTATCTTCTCTTCACTTTCCTCTCATTCGGACATGATCAAATCATGTCCAAAAGAGACCAAGATGCACCAACTCATTGGAGCATCCATTCCCATGCCCTCTTCCTCTCTCTCTCTCTCTCAAATTTTTATCACATAAAAATCACAAAGACAAATAATAAAGTAAACCATGAAAGAAAATAATGAGAGAAAATATTTTCTCTTACCTTAGTCTTCATCAAGACATGAACTTTTGATGTCTTAATGAAGACATTTCCTCCATGGATGTAGTCACCCAAAATCTCCATGCCCTCTCTTCTTTTCTTCTACCTTTTCACCTGGAATCTCAAAATTTTTGATGTCTCCTAAAGATTAGAATGTGGCATCCAATAAAATAGGAAGACTAGGTCAAATTGACCTAGTCAAATAGGAAACAATGGAAGAGTTTGGGGGCCGTCCAACTCTTGGATGCCTCCCCACTATTCTTGTGCGTGGAGAGAAGAAAACTTTTGCCCAAGAGGAGAAAAAAATTGATGACAAAAATTAAGGTTGGCGTAGGTTATTTTCCAAAGAGAGAGGAAGAGAGTTTTAACAAAATAAAACTCTTCCTTAGTTTGACTCATTCAAACTAACTACCAATTTTGACCAAGTCAAAATTAAATCAAAATTTACCAAGATGCGGGGCATGGAAAATCAATCTTAGGCATGGAAAAAGTCACATAACTTTTCTGGAATTAATTAGTGGGCATGGAGATCATTGCCACAAGGAAGGAAGAGTCCTAGTCTATTAGGACTCTCCTATTTTGACAAGGTCAAACTAATTTAAAACCCAATTAAAATAGGATTAGTGCAAGTCTAATTATGGGTGATTTTAGTAATGAAAAATATGTAGGATTTCATGCATGAATTTCAAATTTTTTTGAAATATAATGCAGTAGAAGTTGTAAATTAAATCATTTAATCTACAAATGCATGTAATCAAATTACTAAACCCTACAACTAGGACCTATAATATGTCATATTGCATTTTAAATCAAAAAATAAGAGGCTTGGTATTGATCAAATCAATACCCTAGGTCTAGAATGATTCTAGATCTAAAATCTAGATCGCATCTAGGTGAGAGAAAAGATCAGATCTCTTATCTTTGTGCAGGTCGAGAACTTCGTGGTTGACTTTCGTTATTTTCTTTAGAGCCGCACATGCATCTGACCTCCATAGGTGATCCACACAAAGTTGCATAAAATTAAAGATTTGTTGAACAAAGATCCACTCAAAGTGCTAGCTTCTTGTGGATCCCTCCTAATAGTTAATCAAATAGGTATTCTTCGGATCTCTTGGATCCTCAAAGAGATGAAGAATATATGGAGGATTGAGAAAGAAATCCAACTCTTGGATCTTCTAAAAATCAAAAAATAAAATATATAAAAAATTACCCTAAGAGAAGATAGATCTTTTTCTTTCAGCACATCAACCTTTGATGTCCTGAATGCATCCCCATGCTAGGACAAGAGGAGACCTTCTCCTTAATCATTTTCCATGCTCTATAGGCCTCTCTCTCTTTGATTTTACTGATGATAAAAACCTCACAAAAGATGAAGAAGAAGGAATCTCAAAGAAACCCTAAGAGAAGACCTTCTTCTCTTCTTCTTCTCTCATCAGGATAAGATCAAATCAAGTCCAAATCAAAACACCATACCCCAACTCCTTGGAGCATCGATCCACCATGCTATCTATATTTCTCTTATATTTTTATCATATAAAAATCACATAAAATTAGATAGAAAAAACTTGAATGAAAACTATAAGAGAAGACAATCTTCTCTTACTTTTGTCTCTACAAGACATCAACTTTTGATGTCTTAATTGAAGAGTCTCCTCCAAGAAACTTGGCCCCTCAATTTCCCATGCCTCCTCCTCTTTTTTCTCTTGAATTTTTGTGGAGAAACCCAAGGATATCACATTCACCCCAAAAGAATAGGAGGTGCCCTATTTATTAGGAAGACTAGGTCAAAACCTAGTCTTCCAAGGAGTCTTGGTGGCGTCCACTCTTGGACGCCACCCTTCTCTTTTTTTGCATGAACAACCTGAAGCCAATGACCAAAGGAAGGTAAAAACCATGAGAAATCCTAAAAGGATAGGTGCACAAAAAAAATAAATGCCGTGGAAAGCATGGCGCAAATAGGGAGGAGGTGTTTTGGTCAATTTGGGACTCATTCAAAAGGAACCAAACCCAAACCACTTTTCATAATGAACCAAATCATATTTGATTCAAATTAAACTAGATATAGGGCATGGAAAATCAATCATAAGCATGGAAATCATAGAAAAAATCTGAAAATAAAATTAAGTGGGCGTTGGAGATTATTTGTGCATGGAAGGAAACAAGGAATCCTAGTCTAACTAAGATTCTCATGTATTGACTAGGTCAAACCAATTTTTAATCCAATTAAAATATAATTAGTGCAACGCTAATTATAAATGATCCTAGTCCAACTAGGAAACTAATTATGTTAGATTTAAACCATATTTAAATCTAATTTAAATCCTAACTCAATTCAAAATTAGGTACACTCAAATCGTAGTCCAACTAGAAATTATTGTTTCCTTGCAATTAGCTTATCCAATAAACCAATTAAACTAAATCTAATTAAGTCCAAACTAATTTTAATTGAATCTAATTTAATCAGACTTGATCTCAACCTGATTACTTAATCAAATTGAGCCAATTAGCAATTCAATTGCTAATCGATTCTCTTGCAATACTTGCATTAGGTCAAACATCAATTGCATTAAATGTTTGATCTTGAATGATTCTCAATCATCAATTAACCATCTGATTAGGATACAACCTCTTATGTGTGTGACCCTATAGATTTGAACCTAAGTCGGTAGCACAGGAACCAATTCCTGTATCAGTTGAACCATTTAGCAATGGTTCCCGACGTTTGGATAGGTCGAATGTATGCAAAGCAACATTCTTAAAACTCTGGCCCATGGTGATTGTATAATTCATCCCTTTAACTAATAATGCCTAAGATGACTTTGAGTATGTTGTTAATACTCATACAAGTCATCTCTATTGCATCTCAAAATTTTGTAAATCTCATGACTCCTCATGAGGATTACCTAGGCCTAGGTTTTGCTAAATTAAAATACAACGAGTCGTTCTCTTCCTGAAGCTAATCAGGAGTGCTCAATCCCATCTTGACTCACACACCGACTTCACAAGTACTTGATTGTACCTAAAAATCTTTCAAAACTATATTAGAAATACAAGCAGTCTAGCACCAAAGTATAGTGGGTTGCTTATAAGCCACCATGGTGATCTCAAATCGAAGGGACACTTATACCCATTGGCTTTAGCTAGCTACTTTTGATAGTAAAGTGCTACATTGATTACTTTTAGTACAGATATACTCCTACATCTCATCTAGATACCATACCAATGTCTCCACACCACTTGGTTATGAGGACAACCAACGCATGTGGCATACAGCGATCTACAATCGATAAGTTATCGTCCGTATTAATAACTTATCATTTGATCATGAACAATTTAAGAACCATCCGATGAATCTTTCTTTTTCGATTGATTATGGTTCTAAAGACTTCATCATAATTTAGCAGTTCATTTAAGGAAGATAGAACTTCTATGATGAACCAACCAAATAACTATTATTATTATATAATTCATATACTAATTTCAATCATCTACTACTTAGATGATTAGCTTTAGGAGACATTTTCCAACAACTCCCACTTGAACTAAAGCCAATCAGAATGATATAAAAAATCCTATCTTCCACTTGAGTTTGTAAAACTTGTTAGTTCCGAGGCCTTAGCAAATCGATCAGTCAAGTTCTTCTTTCTCATCGATCTTCCAAAGATCGATGTCATCTTGATCTAAAATCAAAGGTGATAGCGATGCCGAATATGCTGGTCCTTTGATCTTTTAGCTAGAGCTATGGCTCCAATACTATGATAGGATTGGACCATCGATGAAGGGTGCCACTCCCAATCTGCTAATGAACCTCAACAACTATATAGCTTACATGGCAGTGTCATATGCCATAATGTACTCTACATCACTAACTGAATAGGCTAAAATATCCTGCTTGGAACCTTTCCAGTAGATTGCTCCTATAATTAGGGTATGACCCAATATTCTCTTGTTGTCATCTCTGAAATTAAAACATCCATATATTTTAAGTCAATATTTCTATATTTGAGTCACTAAACCTTAGTATTTCTCAAATACATGAGGATTGTCTATACAATCTTCTAGTGATCCTCATTTAGATCAGACTGGTATCTACTCATTACATTAGTGAGTATACCATATCTGATTTTGAACATGAAAAAATTAGATGACAGTCTAACCTTTATTCCTTGCAATGCTGGAATGTCATTTCCGATTAAGAGAATTTCATCCACAGACAATACAAGGAATAACACTATAGAACATTTTGCCCAATTACAAATGCAGGATTTATCTATGTCATAACAAAGACATACATTCAAAATGTATGTTCAAAAATTGAGATAATAGTTAAACGGACTTTACAGGTCTTTACCTTCCCATCTATGCTACTCTAATCCTTTTGAAAATTCATTCACACCCAATGGATTTTATCCCTTTAGGTGACTCAATTAGTGTCCAGACACTATTGATTTCCATAGACTTCAATTTGGATTATGTGGCTCTAAGCCACTTCTCAGAGTCAGACCACTGCATTGTATCCTTATAGGTGATCAGATCCTTGTTGTTCTTATTAAGCTCAACAAGATCACCATCCCGGACCAAGACACTGAAGTATCTATCTAACTAATACGGTACACTACCAGACTTCCTTAAAGGTGCTACTTTAATGGGCTCCGAATTTGATCAAATCAAATTTGGTTCTGTAGGTTTACTAGATTATGTCGGTTCATTTCTACCAGTCAAACTTTTTAAAGTTCAACTTGACAAGCATTAGTTCCTTCTCTAAGGAACTCCTTTCTAAAAAGAATGCCCTTTTGCTGATGAACATCTTATCTTCTTCAACATGGTAGAATTATTGGATCAAGAGCCAAGTTTATCTGTATGCAAACCTTTAACATAGGCCAATCAACTCCAAACTTGAAGATGAGAGAGTCTAGGTCCATGCCCGATCCATATCCCATATGTAGTCATTACAATAGATTTATTCGATATAAATCAGAGTAAAATAAATAGTCACAATAGCACAACCCTAAAATAGACAGACAAATAAATCCTATTAGAGACTGAACCATATCTAACAAAGTTCAACTTCTTCTTTCAGATACACTGTGTTCTAAAAATAAATCCACTAAGAGAAAATCCTATTTCCTCCTAGATATGTCACAAACTTACTGGATAAGTATTCATCTCTTCGATCTAATCAAAGAGTTCTAATACTTTTTTTAATTTATTTTTCTATTTCATTGTTAAATCATTTGAATATTTTAAATGATTCAAGCCAGACACATCCCTATCCAGATAGGTCATCTGTAATGAAATATTAATAGGCACTTAAGTTCATAGGTCCATATGCATCACTATGCATGAGACTTAAAACTTTATCAGCTCCTTCATTTTTTCTAGTAAAAGATGACTTTGTCATCTTCTCAAGAAGACAAGACTCACAGGCTATCAATGATTCACAATCATTGATGTCGAGATTTTTCTCTCAAGCTAATCCATTTTTTCTGTTCTTATCAAGATGACTAAGCCTATAATGCCAAAGATAGACATCCATGACATAATCTAACTTGGATGTTTATTAAATATGTATATTACACTTAACAGGCTATATAGATGTTAAATGCCATTTTTATTATCCATGTATTATTATAACATTATTCATAATAATATCACAACAATCTTTTTTATTGATAAATGATAACCATCTCTGACCAAAAGGCCAATAGAGATCATATTTATCATAAACAATGGACAATGGTGACAATCACTCAAAATGACATCTTTTGAAAATAAGCTTGACAATTCCTAAAGCTAGGATTGGAATAAAACTTCCATCCCTAATGTTCAGGTATTTCTCACCATTTTCAAACATTCTACTTACCTAAAATTCTTGAAATAATTGCATAGGACTACAAGTATCCCATACCCAGGTAGCAGAATTATATGCAAAAAAATTTTAAGGTATTATCAGGTAACATCCTTGATAAGCAATTCTTCCTTCTTTCTCTTATTCAGCCTGTTAAGGTTGAGGGAAGCAAGATAATTCTTCTTTCTATGACCCTACTTCTAATAATGGAAGCATTATGCCTAATTTGGGTCAATTTTGAATTAATTATTTTGACTAGGCTAAGTAGCCCCAATACAAACCCATTCATACTGCTGAATCAAATTTATCTTTCGATACTAATTATCAAAGTTGGGTTCCATAAGTCATCACTATCTAATAGTGATAGCAGCAATTAGGGTTTAGCTTTAATTTAAGAAAAGACAATAATGACCTATTGTATATGAATTATTTTAAGCCTAGAGACTTGGACTTTAGTCTAAAGATTCTTCTACTATTTTATTTAAATTGATAGCCTCTACCTCTAATTTGGAGTATTACTTTAATTTTTTAGTAGGTACTAGAATCCATGTAGACTGCACATAAGCCCTACTTTGGTTGGCCAACCCATATGCATCTATGGATAGGTTCATTAACCAATTATTTCTCCAAACAACTTCTAGGAATTTAATTTTGCTTCAGAAACCTAATCAGTAGATTTTGGCCTCTACTGTAAGGATTCGATTAGGTCCAACCATTAACATGACCATACTTAGTGTATCTAACCAACGAATGATTAAACCTAACTTTGGTTGGTCAACCTAACCACCATTAGAGAGACACTTCCAAGTTATCATATTATGAATGATAATTTCATTAGTCAATAAGCACTAGACCTTTGGGCCTCCAATGATTATTGAGTTAATGGATCCATTATCAAATACCTTAATGGAATGCTATTGTTAGATATATGTGCCCTAGAAGCCAGAATTGGCTGACACTTGTAATACACTTCTAGGGGCAAAATTGTAATTTTGACTATAATTAATGAAATGGGTTATTTTCTATCACACCTGTGTATTTAGTGTCTGTGATACATCCTTTGAGTTAATGGTAATGATAATTCATATTTTCAAGAGTTGAAAATTTAAGACATGAATAATCATTATTAACTCATAAACAGCTCCTGACCATAGGATCATCACGAGGATGGTGATTGATCCGGAAGGTTGGTGTACGATCGCTTCTCTTTAGTAGATGAGTCTTGAGTCTACGGTGTGGAGACATCGGAGCGAGAGTACAAGTACTCATTAGAGAACGAGGGCACTGAGCGTGACCACCTCGAGTAGTCATTAGGAAGTCTACCTTCTCGTCAATGACTGACTCGATGCTGCAGTAGTGTGTCTGGTTCTTTGACCTGAGATGCATCGGTAGTTCACCTTGAGGGTGTTATAGTTTGACTACACCATTACTCGGTCTCCTAGCCATATGGAACCCTGAGGTGTATGTTGGCTATAGCATGTTCATTATAGGAACTGGATTGCATCAAGATGGGATCTATCTACCTCGGTGGTAGAGGAGTAGCCCTATGATGATCATGAGAATCAAGTCCTGAAGCCCATGGCCATGGCAGAGTGAAATAATAGAAAGAGTTTCTATTTAGATTTTCATATTGGACTCGAATCGAATGATTACATCATATGACAGAGACTAGGGTTTGACGAGTTCACCTTAACCCTAATCTGATCGGGGCTCAAGATAGAAGAACTTAATCACACAGGTAGCTGCACCAAGAGGTTCGCATTCAGCTCTGATGGGTTGCCACCATATACTGCTAGGTGTCATTGGTGGATTTTGGGAGCAATTAGAATGATTTAGATGATCGATCATTCTAGCTGTTCGAATCAGAAGAGTTCTGATCCATCGAAAGGAGTTTCGATGATGTCTATGATAGAGATCTTGACATATCCCATTACCATACAGAACTGAACCTAACTGGGTCACACAAACAAGGGTTTGAATCTGGTGATCATCAATTGAACTGATCTAGTTCAATTGATCTGAATGAGATTCAATTAGGTTCAAGGAAATCGTGCTAGCACTCGATTGAACCTAACGTTCTTCTTTTACTATCACAAATAAGTTGTCCTGACTGAGCCAAAGGAGTTCGTGCTCAATCAGAGGCCTTCATATGGTCTGACTGGAGGTTGTCCAAGTCAGAATAGGTTATCTTATTTGTAAGACATTACCTGCCATTTTTGGTCACCTGCCATTTCTTGTTCTTTGACTTTGGTCAAAAGTCTACCTTTGACTGGTCAAACGTTGACCATTCACCCTTTGACTTTTGACCACATGTCATGCACCTATTGGAGAGCTGGTGGGGGCCTGTCCCCCTGCCAGAACCTGGCAAGGAGAAGGGCGCACGCCAAGGGTGGCATGAGCCCAAGTAGGAGGCGCCTAGGAGTCCTTGTTGGACAAGGACTCCACCTCCCTATTGGATTCCAATCAAGAGTTCTACTAAGAATCCAGTTTGACTGGTCTTAGGCACCCTCTAAGGAGGAATCCAGGGGTCTCTATTCCAACCAATCAGATTTAGATCTGATTTCACAAAGGGTTGTGATTGGTTGAGAGGAAGAGGAGTTGGATCATAAGAGGTCTATAAATAAGACCCTGCGCCCAACCCTAATTCCAATGAGATTTCCCACGCCCCAAGGCTGCCTCTCCCCTCCTTCTCCACGCCATAGTCTCTTCTCCCCTTGCTCTCCACGTCCAAAAGTGTTTTGGATTTAGGTTGGTGCGATTCAGATCAAGGAAAGGCGATCAAAAGCAAGAAGGCTGCGCTACTGCAAAAGGATGACTGCAGATCTTCAAAAGAGTTTTGAAGATCCTCCAGATCAGATCCAGATCTGATTTTTGGAGGTGTGATAGAGAAGAAGAGGTTCTCCAGATCCAACCCGAGTGGATACCGGTAGAGGCCAGGCGCTTGCGTGGCTAAGATCCAGAACCTTCCGCTGCAATCAGGATCATCTACAGGATAATAGGATTACCCAAATCAGGTAAATTGAATTTGATTTAATTTATCTTGTTTTATTTTATTTATTAAAATAATAAGAATCAGATCTGAAATATATCAAGATCTGATTGAGATCAAGAGAAAATTTTTGAAATATATCTCTTGATCTAATCAGATCTGGACGAACCTAGACCGAGAAATCAGGATTTCCCTTCAGCAATGACTCCATTATCTCCATAACTTTATCATTTTAAGAACCTAATAATTTTAAAGGATTTAAAATTATTTATGATTTAAGGATAGAAAGGACATGGACCAATTTGCTCCCACTGGCTTCATCAAGTCAAGTCCTTCCACTGACTTCTCAAGTCTTTGATGAGGACTAGGATCAACATCGATCCATGGGTACCTTGATCAATCTCACTACATAAAATCAGTCTCACTGATTTCCTATGTGACATCGATTAGCACTAATCAAGATCTGATTAACTATATTGGCCAAGTAAGTGAGATCGGTGGAAGGATCTGCCAAGGCTTGTCTTAGACACCATTAGAAATGATCAAGTAAGCTGATTGCTAATTAAAAACCACCAGTCTAGGATGCCAGACTTACCTTAGACACCAATCGATTATCAGGTTTGATTTGGTCTGCCTAAAGACTCGAGCTTGACCACTGAGCCACAATCAGTATCCATTTGTTAGATATATGGACTTTGATCAACTACAACTATTGAAGTGATCTATAGAAATGATCTAATCCTAATTATCTATTAATTAGATTCGATCAATTTCTTAAGTAAGT
This sequence comes from Cocos nucifera, assembly GCA_006176705.1. NCBI lineage: Eukaryota > Viridiplantae > Streptophyta > Magnoliopsida > Arecales > Arecaceae > Cocos > Cocos nucifera. Next base: position 1,073,244 of record QRFJ01000150.1, read on the forward strand.
CCATATTTAATCTAACCTTATGTCTAACCTAATCAAGGACCTGATCAAAGCTAACCCTTTTTTCCTTTAACCCAAGTTTTATGAAATTGTCTTAGGATCTTTAAATCACAAACCTAGATCCTAAACAATCACTTAATTCTCAATTAAGTTCAAAGCTTATGGGTTTGGGTTTATGGAACCTCAGAATTAATTTCTGACCTAATCATTTGAAATATTTTCAAATTGGTAAATAATTTATATTAAATCATATTCAATATATGATTTTAGATCTAATTTGTTTTAACATTTCGATCATATCCTAGAATTTCAAATCTAGGATTTTACAGAAAGTAAGTTCATAATTTAAATTCTACAAAATAAATATATCACATATATTCTAGATTCAAAACAAAATTACATATCAACATATGCAATAAGAGGATCTAGATCAAAACATAAAATACATCATATGGATCAGATCATAAATTATTTAAAATTAGATTTAAAATTTGAAAATAAATCTTAAACCATTTTAGATCTTATTGGGGATAAACCCCACTCTTGTCGAACTTTGGATCGGCACTTGGTTGAGAAAGATTCCCGATCGTGGAAGACCTTCAACCATGGCTTTGCTCGTCCCTGTGTTAACCGGCCTTTAGTATGCCTATAGATCTTTAGGACTGTTGGGACGAACTTCTTCCGAACTTCTCCACCAAATGAACTTCCTCCATATTTTTCCTCTAGATGAACTTCCTCCGGACTTCTCCACCATATGAACTTCCTTCGAATTTCTCCTCTAGATGAACTTTCTCCGAACTTCTCCACCAGATGAACTTCCTTCAAATTTCTCCTCCAGATGAACTTCCTCTGAACTTCTCCACTAGATGAACTTCCTCCAGACTTCTCCACCAGACGAACTTCCTTCGGACTTCTCCTCCAGATGAACTCTCTCTCCAAATGGATTTCTCCATCAGTCGAACTTTCTCCGAATTCCTTCCAGTCATCCAAAGGGCTTCTCCCAGTCGAACCTTTCTTGCTGCTGATAGCAGTTCAATCCAAACTTCAATAATTAAATCTCAACCACCTACATGTCACGATAATGGACACATCATGATAATAGATACTACCCTCTGTAACAAATGCCACATGGCCTGGACGGCCCACTACTCAGCAGTTATGGTTGTCACCATCAGTTTGTTACAGGCTTCACCTATAAAAGGGATCCTTCAGATACGTTTTCTCCAAGCTTTTTCCTCCATCTCAAAACTCTGCTAATTTCTTTGCTGAGCACTCCATTTCTATTGGTCTAAAGAGTTGACTTGACCATCGGAGGATCCTACCAGAGCCACTCCTCCTCTGGTTTGGACTTCTTTTATAGGTCTCGGTGGCGACCTCAGCTTCTCCAGCTCCAACAAGTTCTAACGTCAATCGAATTCCATGCCAATAGAATTAACTTCCTCCAAACTTCTCCACCAGATGAACTTCCTCTAGATTTCTCCTCTAGATGAACATCCTTCGAACTTCTCCACTAGATGAACTTTCTTCGGATTTCACCTTCAGATGAATTTCCTCCGAACTTCTCCACCAGATGAACTTCCTCTAGACTTCTCCTCCAGACGAACTCTCTCTCCAGATGGATTTCTCCATCAGTTGAGCTCCCTCTAAATTTTTTTTTAGTCGTCCGAAGGGCTTCTCCTAGTCAAACCTTTCTCGTTGCTAATAGCGGTTCAGTCCAAACTTCAACAATTAAATCTCAACCACCTACATGTCACGACAATGGATGCATCACAACAACAGACACTACATTCTGTAACAAACTCCATGTAGTCTGAATAGCCCACTACTCAGTAGTTGCGACTGTCACCATTAGTTTGTTATAGGCTCCATCTATAAAAGAGATCCTTCAGATACATTTTTTCCAAACTTTCCCCTCCATCTCGAAACTCTACTACTTTCTCTGTTGAGCATTCCATTTCTGTTGGCTAGAAGAGCTGACTTGACCGTCGGAGGGTCCTATCGGAGCCACCCCTCCTCCAATTTGGACTTCTTTTGCAGATCCCAATGGCGACCTCGACTTCTCTAGCTCCAACCAGTTTCAACATCAACTGGATTCCATGCCAATAGAATTGGCACTAGAGGAAGGGCCCTCTTTCTTTTAAGAATCCCTTGTTCTTAAAGGAGTGCTTAGCGAAAGCATTTTCTTCTTCTTCTCCTCTTCAAAGCTTTTCTTCCTCGACTGATTTCTCGGCAATGCCTTCCAAAAAAGCCTCAACTTGGTGGTCAACCACCTTCACTACCAGATCTCATCTAGATCTGCTCGCCCCTATCTTATCCCCAGCATCTCAAGCTCCATCGACATCAATAGTGGATGCAGAGCAATTCAACCTGCTAGCCTAGCAGGTTAGAGGTCTCACTGAAGCAATGCAGGCCATGCAACAATAATGGCCTCCGACATCTGCCCAACCAGATCGAGCTACACCAAAATGCTAGGATCCGATATGGAGATGATCGACTTGGGCGAGTCGGTCGATAACTTTTGAAAAAGGAAAGCAGAAGGTAGAGAGCACTTGCTCTGATCATGATTCGACCCCTAGGGGGACCTTACCCCCATTCTGCCAGAAGACTTTGGAGATACACGACTGTGAGGATCTCCTACATCAAAAACTATAAGAAATGAATTGATAGATTGAAGAACTCCATCATGCTCCTCCCTCCCATATCAATGACATCTGCACTGACCCTCCTTTCTCTCAGCAAATTATGCAGGAACCAATCTTACCAAACTTCAAGCTCCCATAGTTCGAGAGCTATGACGAGACTACTGATCTGGTTGATCATCTATAGGCCTTTTGGATAATGATGCTGCTCCATGGCACACCCAATGCCATCCTATGCCAAGCTTTCTCCTCCACCTTGAAGGGAGCAGCTAGGAACTGGTACTCAACCCTTAAGTTGGGTACTATCTTTTTTTTTGATCAAATGAGCCATCTATTTGTGGCTCACTTCATCAGCAGCCGACGTCCCCAAAGTGTCTCGGATTCCCTCATCCATATCAAGCATAAGGAAGGGGAGTCCATTCGGGCCTATGTCAACCACTTCAATGCTGTTGCTCTGGAGGTCTGGAACTTAGATCAATCCATTGTAATGGCTGTACTAAAGGGTGGCCTCCAAAAGAACGATCTACTATTCTTCTTAGAGAAGAAGTACCCCAGAAATTTTGCTAATATGATGGCCTGGGCTGATGGTTACGCCCAAACGAAAGAGACCTTCAAGGCGAAGGATGAAGAAGCCATGAGAGAGCAGCAGATGGGTGATTCAAGCAAGCCCATCGCTAAAGAAAAGCTGAGCGAAGCTCAACTGCGCTTTAGAACTCCTCCCGAGCATAGATGAGCCCAAACTCCTTGAGCTCATCATCAAAGAAGCCTTGATCAAAGGGCATGACGGAACTCTTCCCCTAGAAGGTTCCATACCTATGCTCCCCTTAACGCTCTGAAGACTCAAGTCCTAATAGAGATTAAAGAGCAACTACTGAGGTTGGAGAAGATGTGGTCTCATCCCGACAAGCAAAATACTAACAAGTACTACCTCTACCATCATGATCATGGTCACAATATTGAGGAATGCATCCAGCCCCAAGATGAGATCGAGGAGCTCATCTGGCAAGGCTAGCTTGGTCGATTCCTATGATGTAGGTCTGAAGTAAGGGAAGATTGGCCAAGGGCATGCCCTAGCTCAAACCATCAAGGAGAGAAGAGCGGCAAGGAGATCAGCCACCCCTTGACATCATCAACACCATTTTTAGGGCACTTCGGTGGGGAGAGGCTAGCGGATTGGCAGGGAAAGCAAAAAAGTGGAGGACTAAAGAATCAATAATTTTTACTAATGAAGATGCTCAAGGAGTTCAGTTCCCGCATAATGATGTGGTTGTAATCTCTCTAAACATTGCTAACTATGATATATGCTATGTTCTGATAGATAATGGAAGCTCTATCGATGTCTTATTCTATAATGCTTTCTCTAAAATGTCTATATCTAATAACCATCTGAGACTTATGAGTTTCCCATTGGTGGGTTTCACTGGCAATGCTATGCCAGTTGAGGGAATAATAACACTAACTATGGTTGCAAGACATTACCTTAAGTAGGCCAGAGCGTAGGTCGACTTTTTGGTAGTAAAAGCTCCATTTACTTACAACGCAACTCTCAACCGACCTGATCTAAATGCACTTCGGACAGTAGTATCTACTTATTACCTAAAGATGAAGTTTCCAACAGGTCATGAGATTGGAAAGGTTAGAGGAGATCAAGCTTTGGCAAAGCATTGTTACTCCATCTTCTTGCAAAAAAGTGGCCAACCCAACCTTTGTCCAGTCGATAGGCTAGATGTTTGTGATGACCTTACTGAGGAGCAGGGCGAACCCATGGAAGACCTGGTAGCTGTCTCTCTAGATGATGGAAACATAGAACACATGGTGCAGATTGGTTCTAGCTTGGATGGAGAAGTTCGGAAGCATCTCATTGCCTTCTTACGAAAGAATGCCGACGCATTTGCCTAGGTCCCCATAGACATGCCAGAAATTGATGCTGAGGTCATGGAGCATCGACTGGCTGTTGATCCCAAATGCAGACCAGTGAAAGAAAAAGTTCAAAGCCATGCACCAAAAAGATAGAAGGCGATAGCAGAGGAAGTGGACAAACTTCTTAAAGCTGGGTTCATTCAGAAAGTCAACTGAAAGGAATATGCCCTCAAGCCAATTAATTTTTTGGGATGTTCTTTGTCTTCCAAACTCATGTAATGACATTTTTAATAGATAAAGGCATTTATTTCATCATATGCAGTGTCTTATTATTTATTTAAGATTATGATGAATCCTATAAATTAGGACTATGATTTTAGGATTATGATGAGATCACACCAGTGAGACCTAAAATCTTAAAACCCTAATTTAAATATTCCTAGTCGATGGGACATTAAGTTAGGGATCAATGTTTTTCGGTAAGACTAGCACATTCTTTGTATGCTCGATTGAGAGGATGATTAATCTCACAGTAACTTGTGTATGACACTAATATAAGAATATGGGTGCTCATTAGAGAATGAGTTCACCAAATTAATCCAAGCCGAGAATATCTAATGGAGTCTTATCTACATGTCAATAGATGGTTCTCATAGTGGAATTTGTGCATGTAATCCTTTGATCTGAAACTACCATAGAATCTTATATATATAAATCCATATTTTGGTTCATACTCATTCATGATTTAGTTATGTACGGGATGATCTAGATATGGTAGATTATATATATGAAGGTTGTGAGTAGGTTACCATGGAATCGATCTCTCCTGGTAAGAGAAAATAGCATCCTACTTGCTTCAAATAAATGATGATTCAGGAAGACTTTGATCAAAGCATGATGAAAAATTAGAAATGATTTCTAATGTTTCATTAAATGAATCATCATCATAATATTGAAAGAGAAATGAATATGATATTGGAGTTGACATATTTCTATACCTAGAGTCATATTCAGGATGCAGGAAGATTGAAGGATCTAGTTGCATGGCAATTTTCACTGAAGGGTATTTTTGGTATTTTCATCAAAATTTTACATCTTTTGGGAAGTCATGATACGTTGCTAGACGTCAATCATGTCTTATGGGTTCGATCAAATTAAAATTTTAATTTGATCATTAAATTAGAAAGTGTTCTAAATTAAGTCAAATTGGGTTGGCTAGTTTTGACCTAAATCGGTTTAGTTGAGTTCTAACCAGATTAGGTCAAATCACACCCAGACTCACTGCTGGTTAGATGCAAAATCTAATGGGTTACACACAAAGAGAGTTGATTAATGGTCTAATTGGATTAGACCATGTTTGCAAGATGAACATGCTAGCACATGTAGCAAACCCTAGCACCTAGTTTTGAATTGGATTCGAATCGGCTTTCAATTTGGGCTAATTTAGATTTGATTTGAGCCAAATAAGATTTGGTCTTGAATTGGATTAACCTAGACTGATTGGGCTTCAGTTGGGGTGCCACATACCTGAATCCCACATGCCAGAGAGTCTCTCTCTTGCATGTGGGAAGTCTTTCATGCGCAAAGAATTCTTTGGCGCATGGAATTAGTTGGCGCCTACCTTCTTTGACTTTTTCCATTTTGTTAAGTCACATAAATTTTTATATTGGCGTGGACATCAGATATGGGGTGTAGAAGAGTCCTTCTATAGATGAAATACTTTGTTATTATTTTGAGAAGGGATTTTTTGTCACCCAAGACCCCTTGCTACCTAAGACTCCATGCCGCCCACTCCTCCTTGACGTCTCTTGTACCAAGTCAAAGTCTCTTGGGACTTTGACTATTCAAAGATAATCTCCACACCCTCTTGCTGAATGGGCATCCCTTTTTAGAGCCATTGGATGGCCTTTTTATATGATCTAATGGATGAAAAAGGGTGGCGCCAAAGATGAAATATTGCGATCCTTCGTAAATAACTTACGTAGAATTAGTCCAAGAGTCCTTCTGCTTTAAGGTGCCTCTTGGACTAAGTCTACATCTTGTTATTTACTGATGAGGTATGAGATTGGCAGATGGGGCGTGAGATATTGATGAGGCAAGGGCGTGAGAAATTTAGTTGGCACCCCTACGTAGATTATAAATAGGGGTGCACACCAAGAGTCTTGTGTGTGTGTGAAAATTATCTTTCTTTCTTACAAGAGTTTTTTTTTGTCCAAATTTCTTTTTTCCTTTCTCTTGTCTATACCTTATCCTTATAAGAATAGAAAGTCATCTTAAGACTAAGAGATTAGGAAGGAAAATTAAGAAGATAAAAGAAAAAAGAAAGATAGATAATGACAGGCAAGAAAGGTGACATAAAGGCTAAAGAAGGTCTTGCCCATTTAATTAAAGTTCTTATTATTAGAACTCTAATTATATAAATTAGAGGTGCTGGTGTCTTGATTAAGTCTCTATGTGGATCAACGTTGGAGGGTGAACACGTGGGCACCTGGTGGAAATCTTGACGAACTACTACCGATGATTAGGGTCAATTTAGGGTTTAGCAATAAGAGGTATGTTCTAATACTTTCTTTTATGTTACAAATGCATGTTATATAATTTAATAGCTAATAAGGTCATCCTAGAATTTGGGTTTGGTTTATATGATTTCATGTTTTTGCTTTGAAATCCATGCTTCCGTCCTATACACCAAAGCTATCATCAACTATCCAAGTTGGGTCTCCAATGTGGTCCTAGTCATGAAGGTCAATGGCAAATTGAGAATGTGCATAGACTTCAAAAGGCTAAACAAAGCCTGTTCAAAAGATAGTTACCACCTATCCAAAATTGATTAACTAGTGAACACAACTTCAGGCCATAAGCTTCTCACCTTCATAGATACCTTCTCCGGCTACAATCAAATCTAGATGGCACTCGAGGATGAGGAGAAAACTGCTTTTATTACTAACCATGGTGTTTATTGTTACAGGATCATGCCCTTCGAGGCTCAAAAATGTAGGTGCGATATATCAACGTCTGGTCAATAAGATTTTCAGAGAGCAGATTGTCCGCAACATGAAGGTCTACGTAGACGACACGCTTGTCAAGAGCTGAACTTTGATCAGTCACGTAGCTGACCTTGAAGAGACCTTCAACACTCTCCGAGGATATAAGATGAAGTTGAATCCGACCAAGTGCACCTTCGGGATAACCTCAAGAAAATTTTAGGGGTTCATGGTCTCGAGGTAGGGAATCGAGGCCAACTCGGAGAAGATCCGAGCCATCTAGAAAATGACTGCCCCAAAATCAATAAAAGAAGTTCAATGCCTAACCAAAAAAGTGGCATCCTTGAATCGCTTTATCTCAAGATTGGTTGAGCAGTGCATGCCTTTTTTTCAGACCCTCAAACAGTCGAAGAACTTCTACTGAACTATGGAATGCTAACAAGCATTCGAAAAGCTTAAAAACTATCTCGACTCGCCTCCATTACTAACTAAGCCCAAACTTAGAGATGGATTATTTCTATACTTGGCAGTCTCTCCAACAGCCCTTGCTGTGATTTTAGTCAAAGAAGATGTGAAAATGCAGCAATTGGTCTACTATATAAGCCGAGTCCTGAGAGATGCAGAGATCAAGTACACTAAATTAGAAAAATTAACTTACACTCTTTTGATTGTAGCTAGAAGACTTTGGCCCTACTTTAAGGGGCATACAATAACACTCCTCACTAATCAGCCAACTAAGGCAGTTCTTCACTAAACAGACGCCTCAAGGAGAATCGCAAAGTGGACAATTGAGCTCATAGAGTTCAACATCAACTATCAACCTTGGCCATCGATCAAAGCTCAGATACTGATTGATTTTATAGTAGAATGCACATCCCATATGATGCCGAACTTGAGCAGAATGAGGCCAGCATTCTATGGCTATAATCGAGCTTTCCTAAAGAAAGAGCGGACCTTTCCGATGGTTTTTGGGTCCTGTATGTGGATGGCTCTTCCAATGCTTTCGGTGTAGGAGCTGGACTGATCTTGATCAACCCAGAAGGGGTTATTACTGAGTATGCACTATGTTTTGAGTTTTCTACAACAAAATATGACATAGAATATGAAGCTCTGATGGTGGGGCTAAAGATAGCAAAAGAACTAGAAGTAGATCGGCTTCGAGCTTATAGTGATTCACAGTTGATAGTGGGATAGGTCAACGATGATTACAAGGCTTGGGAGGAGAATATAAGAAGATACCTTGTAAAAGTGAAGAGCTTGACCCCGGCATTCAACAATTTTAATATCCAGCGGATCCCAAGGATGGAAAATGCTAGAGCCGACCTTTTATCCAAATTGGCCACACTTGCCCCCAATGAACTTTTGAAGGAAGTATACTTTGAAGTACTGAAATACCTCAGTTTGGAAGAGTTGCTGACTGCCATACAGATTGACCATGAGCCCTGCTAGATTGATCCATTGACTGCTTATCTTAGAGGTGGAACTCTCCCCCACAACCCAAAGAAAGCTCGAAAGTTGAGAAACTAGGCCTTTCGGTATGTACTTTACGAAGACAAACTATATAAGAGATCATATTTTTTTGCCACTTTTAAGATGTCTTCGACCTTTCGAGGCCAATTTTGCATTATAAAAAGTACATAAAAGAATCTATGGAAACCATCTGGATACCAGATCCCTGTCTCATAAGCTGCTTCTGCAAGGTTATTATTGGCCAACTATGCACCATAATTCTGTTGAATATGTTAGAAAGTGAGACCGCTGTCAAAAAAATGCTAATATACAAAGACAACCAGCCTCCGAGCTTACCCCACTAAGCACCCCTTGGCTATTTGCACAAAAGAGAATGGATAAACTTGGCCCCTATCCGACGACATCTGGACAACGAAAGTTTCTCTTAGTTGCGATCGACTACTTCACCAAATGGATAGAGGTTGAACCTCTGGTAAAGATTACTGAAGCCAAAGTGCAAGACTTCATCTAAAAGTCGATTGTTTGTAGATTTGGTCTGCTTCGAACCCTTATTATAGACAATGGGTGATAATTTGCTGGGAGAAAGTTTGTTGAGTTCTATGAAGGTTTGAACATCTCCATCAACTTCACGTCAGTAGCTCATCCGCAAGCGAACGGTAAAGTAGAAGTGACTAACAAAATCTTATTGCAAGGCTTCAAGGCAAGGCTTGAAAGAGCAAGGGAGATTTGGGCAGACAAGCTTTACCATGCCCTATGGGCATGCCGAACTACTTAGAAGCTTTCGAAATGGAAGCAGTCATCTTGATAGAGCTCAAGCTGCCATCGGCATGAGTTGTAGCCCTCAGCAAGCAATGCAATTTGTAGGATCTTAGAGCACACCTCGATCTACTGGAGAAAAATGAGAAAAAGCCTAAGTTTGGATGGCTGCTTATAGACGAAGAGTGGCCTGCTACTATAACTCTAGAGTCAAAGGCAAAATATTCAAAGTGGGGGACTTGGTACTTCGACGAGCAGCCATTTTACAATCTCAAAATCAAGAAAAGCTCACCCCAAACTAGGAGGTCCTTACAAAGTCAAAGAGGTCGTCCGACCTAGAACTTATTACTTGAGGGAGCTTGTAGGAACCAAACTCCCACGCCCATGGAGCTAAAAAAACTTACACATGTACTATTAATAATCTCATTTCAATAAAATCTTCTTATTTTAATATCTTCAATCTTTATGCAAAACTATGATGATAGAAAATAGCCTCCTGAACTTTATCATTTGGTGAAGTTAGACCTATTAGGAATAGGAGGGGAACCTCATCCTAATATTGAGCTAAATCGAAGACCTCGATTACCTAAATCGAGATGCAGAGAGAGGCCCCTTCAATGGCCCTTTTGTGCTCCTATAATCCTATTAGAAATAAGAGGAAAACCTCATTCTAACAATGAGCTAAATCAAAAATCTTGGTTACTTAAATTGGGATATAGGGAGAGGCTCCTTTAACAGCCCTTTTGTGCCCCTATAGCCTTATTAGGAATAGGAGGGGAACCTCATCCTAACATTGAGCTAAAGTGAAGACCTCGGTTACTTAAGCCAAGATGCGGGGAGAGGCCCCTTCAACAATCCTTTTATGCCCCTATAGCCCTATTAGGAATAGATGAAAAACCTCATCCTAACATTGAGCTAAATCATAGATCTCGGTTACTTAAACTGGGATGCGGGGAGAGGCCCCTTCAATAGTTTTTTTGTGTCCCTATAGTCCTGTTAGGAACAGAAGGAGAATCTCATCCTAACATTGAGCTAAAGTAAAGACTTTGATTACTTAAGTCGGAATGTGGGGAGAGGCACCTTCAACGGCCCTTTTGTGCCCCTATAGCCCTGTAAGAAATAGAAAGGAAACCTCATCCTAACATTGAGCTAAAGCGAAAACCTCAATTACTTAAGCTGGAATGCAGAGAGAGGTGCTTTCAATGCCCCTTTTACACCCCTATAGTCTCACTAGAAATAAGAGGAGAACCTCATCATAGCAAGAGCGAAGAATGCCTCGACGATCTCATCCTAACATGGGTAAAAATCCTTGGTTGCTTAAAATGGAGGAAAAATACTTTTTGATGCTCATCCTACTAAAAGAAATGGTAAAGAGAATAAAAAAGTCGACAAATATCTAATCCACGTAAGAGGACAATGGAAGAAAGTGCCATTTCATTAAAGTTAAGGATAATTACAAAATGAGGGTCTATAAGACCAAATACAAAATAGAAGGTGGGCAAAATCCTAAGAAGAATCGAGTTCCTCGGACTTCGGACTGCCAACCAGTACTAAGGATTCCTCCAGAATGATAATCTCTTCTTCAAGCTCCTTTCTCCTCATCAAGTTATTGCGAAACATCCGATCGACCCATTGGTAGTTCTCCTCTGACTCCCATAGCCTCTTCCTTAGAACCTCCGATTTAGCTTCTGCATCCTTAATGGCTTGCTTCTCGCAAGCCAGTTGGATCTTCAACTGTTGAACCTTGACCTTCTCCTATTCGATAGATTTGGAGAGTTTGCCCATGATCCTCCTGAAGATTGCAGTCTGCTCCAACTCCTTGCTTGATCCAGAATAATAGCTATCAACGAGCTGCTTCTGGAGCCAGACCACCTCACTCTCAACGGCACGAAGCTTCTGCTCAAGTTTGGATATTCTTTCACTCCAGCCCAATCGATAAGTTTCGTAAGTGAGCTCAGCATCGTGCAACTGCTTCTGGAGCATGGAGAATTTCTTCGACCAATCCCACTCGTAGCGTGCTTTGTCAAAGGACCACAGCAAACTTTCTTCTAACAATTGAATCTTCTCCTTGGCCGCTTTAAGCCCAACCTCGAGGGAGCCAACCATTGTCGTTAATGCCCAAGACTTGTCACTTGTATTTTCTTGAGTTCGGCAAGCTTCTTCTTGAAGACAACCTTCCTGATGGCAACAGTTACAGAATCGTGCATATGTAGCTTGTGGTGGTGGGTGACCTCAATTATGGCTTCCAAAGTGTGCTCCCTGGATTTCTGAAGTTCATCTTCAGTTTTCTTCAATTTTTTTTTAGCTGATGAATTTCTTTCCCCAAATGTTTAAGATGAGCCTTCAAAAGAATGCCCTGAGGCAATGGATCGGCATTGACAGGGACTGCATCTAATGCACAAAAAATATTCAAAAGCACTCGAAGGTATTGACAAAAAAAATTTACATTCATTAATTAAAGTTCTTCGAGTATAGGGTAATGTAAAAAAAAATGAGAAGAAAAAATACAACTATTAAGAACCCCCAACCTTGGGAGGAGAAACAGGAGAGGAGCTCGACGCTCCAGCAGTAGTTGCAGACCCGGGAGCCAGTTCAGCTGATTCGAAAGGAGGAGCAGCAGGAGAGTCCGGTGCTTCGGGGACAACCTCAGGCTCAAGCACGGGTTTGGGCACCTCGATAGTAGGCTCGGAGGGCTTAAGGTCTGCTTTGGTAGGACAAGGGTTAGCTGCAATAGTTGATGGTCCAGCTTCTTCATTGGAGACATCTCTATAAAGGAAGCCAAGATCAAGTTCGAAAACTTCCCAGCCACTTGATCCTCGTAGAGCTCGTACCCCTTTTGAAAAGCCTCCTGGCTGAAGGCAATGTTCAGATCCATCATTTCAGACGAAACCTTGAATCCCTCCACTGTCTGAATCTTTGCCTCCGAGATCTGCCTTGAGGTTTCATCCTTTAGCTCGGCAATCCTGACCTCAACTTTTTTCCTCCTCTCTTTCTCTAAAGCCAAAGCAGCCTGCGACCCCGCTAGAATGAGCTCTCCCTTTCAGAGTGCCTCCTGAAGGGCCCTAACCTCGGCCGTCTTCACCTCCAAGAGATGGTCAGCTTCAGCGGTCCTCTCCCGAAGGCAATCAACTTCGGCCTGGAGGTTCTCCTGAACTCTTGATGACTCTGACTTCAAACGGTTCACCTTTTTGATGTATGCTAGCAATTGGTGACCCAACTATAAGGAGCAAACAGAGTTATATAGGCATTAGAGGGAAAAGGAAAGAAGAGATGTAGCAGAGCGATTACCTGAAGGAAGGTACCAAGGGAGTCCTAGGGGAGTTGTGCATCATCAAGGTCGACCATCTGATCTATGACCTAAGATAAGGCAAACTTGTCGACTAGATCTCGTATGGTGTCCAGGGTTGCTGAAGGGGTCCTCTTATAAGTCATCGTTATCATTGGATCGACTAGGACGAGCCTTGCATTGCACCTTCACAACGGTCAACTTTTTCCTCTTTTCTTCTCCTCTTCTCCTTCTCTCTCGATAGGACGATCTTCAATGGGGGAACTCATGGACGTAGAAGGCACCGAACCCCCAGTGACATCAATCCCGACAATAGGGGGAACCTCAGCAGGGCAAGGGACTTCAACACTCTCGACAACCTCGAAAGTGGCAGCGGCACCAGGAGGGGCCATGGAGCTCGGGATGGTAATCTTCACCCTCTTCGAACTCTCTCCTGGTACTTTCTTCTTTCTTTTTTGGGTATGAAGTCCTTTGGCAAGTCTGTCAATGGCTCAAGCATCCATCTCTGCAATAAATAAGAGATCATAATCAGCAACATCCACATACATACAAAATTCTGTGAAAATTCGAAGCTTGCAAAAAAGATACCAACCGGGTCGAGGGGACTCAAACCCATGTTAAATAGAGTTTGATCCTTCAAGAGTTCGGGGAGAAGGGGAGCCCGGTAATTCCTAAGTTTACTAATAGAATCAAGATCACCCCCATCTAAACTAGGAGCCTGATGGATTGACTCTCTAAGAAGACCCTAAGGAGGAAGCCCTAGCATTAAAGTTCGACAAGATACAAAAAAAAAAAACATCTCCTTCTAGTTGTGGATAGAAAAAAGGGCTGCTTTCAATGACCCTTGCTTGCCGAATTGGAGAGAAAAATCCCACCAGTTCCTTGTGGAAAGGTGGCGCTTAAAGGTGTAGTAATTTCTAAAGAGGAAGATGGTTGGACGAACTTTGGCAAGATGGCAAAGAGAAAGGAATCCAATCAAAAATCTGAAGGACTTCAACACTATGGAGGCAAGCAAAATATTCAAGAAGCAAAAAAGACTAATTACAAAAGGTGGGAGAGAGCCTAGTCCAGCACGAAGGATTTTCAGGTACAGACAAAATCGGTCGGGTGGGGTAAAGCAAGCTCGGTCGTTGGGCCTAGGAAATTCTAGTTCATACTCAGGAGGGACCCCATATCGGATCCTAATCAGTGAAAGATCATCTAAAGACAAAGAGCAAGGAATGGTGTCGGGTATAAAGCTTGGATGAGATACACTTTTGAGTTCGACCTCCTCATCGAAGTTAGGATTTCATGAGGTTAGATCGGACGGACTCTAAGAACCAGATCACTGATCAATTTCAGAAGACATTTGGATCAAACTCAAGTACAAAAAAATCCTAAAAATCAAAGAAAATAAGACACAGAATTGCTATGGAGAAATTGAAAGAACGAGATGCAAAAGATGTAGAAATTATTAAGGGAAGGGTTTTGAAGCTAACGTAGTTAGGTCTGAAAGATCAACGAGACGACTGACAAGATAGGAAATGAACAGGAAAAATATCGGCAAGCAAAGAAATCGAAAGAAAGAATCGGAGTGCTCTCAAGTAGAAGGAAGAAAATAGCGAAAGGAAAGAGAAGAGTGTAAGGAAGAATGAGTCTTCAGAAGAAAGTGCCAGACTTAAGTATCCCACAGAGTTTGAAATAGTTATGATGAAAAGGTTGAAGGAAAAATCTATTTTCTCGGCATAGGATCGTTCAAATCTGATTGAATTTGAAGAAATATTTTAAAAAATATTTTGTAAAATCCTAATCAAATTTGAGGCTTCTCAGATCTAATCATAGAGATCCAATATTAAAAGTTAGAAAATAAAATTAAATCAGATTTAATTTTAAGTACCTGATTTGGTAATCTACTTATCCTACGATGATCTTATTGATTCCTGAGGTTCTGGAAGGAGCTACACACATGTCTGGACTCTACTAGTATCCACTCAAGCAGGATCTGAACATCTTCTCCTCATGAATCTCTTCTCCAAAAATTAGATCTAGATCTAATTTGAAAAGCATTCAAAATGACTTATGAGGGCAGCTTATTCGTCTCACGAACACCATCGCATAGATGCTGAAACTTGTGCCAAAAACCTTAGACCTTCAACTTAGATTTGTGCCTAACTTTTTAGGCATGTAGAAGAGAGGGAGGGAGAGGATAGAAGGGGCATGGATATTAGAGGAAAGGCTCCTTTGGGTGTGAAAAAAATAAATTACGTTGAGGCAATTTTGTGAGTAGAGTTCTTATATAAGACATAGAGTCATAAAGAATACCTTTTTGACCAAAAACCTTATTAATTCAACCATTGGGACTCTTGGACCTAATCTCCATGAAAATCCCCAGATCCAATTTAATTTTGATGCCAAAAATCCATCTGAAAGGTGGCGGCATGAAAGGATAAGGAAGAGTCCATGTGCGTCTAGGACTCTACCCTCAAGAGTTTGATCCAAATCAAACTCTATCAAAAACCAGTCTAGGCACCTCCAAAAATTACAAAATTTTGCACACCCAAAGTATAACACATGCCTCCCACATGATAGCTCTCTGATCTATCTACTGTTAATAGATTGGTATTGCTTAGAAATAATATTCCACTTATAATCCTATAAGTGATGGGTCCTTTTTTTAGTGATAAATAACCTACTTAACTCAGTGGTTAGAGTATTGCTTTCATACAACAGGAGTCATTGGCTCAAATCCAATAGTAGGTAGAACTTATTAGATACCAAAGTCAATTGAGTGATATCTAATAAGTTTTTCTACCTTTTTTTTTTTCATTATATCATATTAGACTTGATTGTGTTCAATTGGCAGAATCAAAATGTGGTGTATAATAATACAGTTCTAAAGAACTTCTTTTGATTATTTTGATGTATTGACTTGACTAGGAGGAAATAGCATTTATAGCCTCTACTCATGTCCTAGCTCATCTGAGAGCTAGATTCACTTCAATTGCTTCTCTCTTACCCTCAACTCTACTCAAGTTAGCTTCAGCTATTTCAAGAGCTTGCTAAGCTTCTTGCGGATCAATGTCAGTACTCATCTCTACATCATTTCCTAAAATGGTGATCTCATTATTACCTATTCTAGTGAAACCACCCATCAAAGCCACCATTAACCATTGATCGTTGAGGCGTATTCTCAAAAGACCTATATCTACAGTTGTGGTAATAGGTGCGTGGTTTTGTAATAAGCCAATTTGGCCACTATTAGTAGATAAAATGATTTCTTTCACTTCTGAATCCAAAATAATTTGATTGGGAGTTAGTACACAAAGATTTAAGATCATTTCTTCAATTTGCTCTCCACTTCTAAGTTCATAGCTTTTGTGGTAGCTTCATCAATGTTACCCACCAAATAAAAGGCCTGCTCGAGAAGACCATCCAATTCTCCAAAAATGATTAATTGAAACCCCCTAATTATTTCTGCAAGACCAACATATTTTCCTGGAGAACCAGTAAATACTTCTACCACAAAGAAGGATTGTGATAAGAAATGCTCAATTTTTCATGCTCTTGCTATAGTTAAACGATCTTCTTCGGCTAATTCGTCCAACCCAAGGATGGCTATAATGTCCTGAAGTTCTTTGTAACATTGTGAAGTTTTCTTTACTCTGTGTAGTTTCATAATGTTCCTCACCAATGATTCGAAGTTGTAACATAGTTGACGTTGAATCTAATGGATCCACTACTAGATAAATACCTTTAGTAGCTAATACTCTTGATAGTATGGTAGTAGCATCTAAATGTGCAAATGTCGTGGTAGGAGCAAGGTCGGTCAAATCATCCGTAGGTACATAAACCACTTGGATCAAAGTTATAGATCTCTCTTTGGTAGAGGTAATTCTTTCTTGCAAAGAACCCATTTCTGTACTAAGGGTAGGTTCATAACCCACTATGGAAGGCATTCTCTCTAATAAGGCAGATACTTCTGATCCTGCTTGGATGAAATGAAAAATATTGTCGATGAATAGAAGCACGACTTGTTCATTAACATCCCAAAAATATTCCACCATGGTTAGGGCAGTTAAACCAACTCTCATACGAGCTCCCGGCGGTTCATTCATTTAACCATAGACTACAGCTACTTTTGATTCCACAATATTTTTTTCATTAATCACTCCATTTCCAAAAATTAGAGTAAAATAATTTTTAGAGAATTTTCTAAAATTTTTTGATCACGTGACCCTCAATTCTCTCAATTGGGTCAACTATTGACTCTAGTCCAATTGCACTAGGAATAAATTTAATTTTCATAATTAATCTAATCTAAACTTATTCCAGTCAGATAAAAATAAACCCATTCAAGATGCAAGAATGAGCCAAATCAAATTCGACTCAGTTGTGATGAATCTGAAAGATTACAGAAGAAGAAAGTCAGGCTCAATCGTGTGCTAGCACAATTACCTTGAACCTGATTGGATCTAACTCAAATCAATCGAACTAGGTTAGCTCTATTAGAAATTATGTCCCAAAGCCAATTGTCAGACTATTGATGGTTGAGATATTATAATTAATTTATTAATTAATAAAAAATATTTTGGCATCTTTTTTCATCACATGTTTACATCTTCTAATGAACTCCATTGTTGTGATGAAGTCCTTAGGGCTATTTAGTTTCGATAAAGAGAGAATTTATCGATTGATCCTTAAATTTGCTCACGACCAAATGATAGGCTCTTAATTAGGATGACAGCGTCTATCAAGCATAGGTCGCTATATACCATATAGATTGATTGTCCTCTTAACCAAGGTGTATGGAGATACTGGTATGACATACAGGTGAGATATATGTGTACATCATCATTGAACATGACCAACTTCAGAGCATTTTGCTATTGAGAATATCTCTAATGGGATATAGGTATACATATTTCTTAGACCTAAGATCATCTCAGTGACTTGCAAGCAACTTACTGTGCTTTTGTATCGGACTAACTGAATTTCTAATTCAATAATGAAAGGCTTCTGAGCATAGTCAAGTACTTACAAAGTCAGAGTATGATCAAGATGGAATTGACCACTCCAAGAGTTGGAGAAGAATGTATCACTATATTTCAATAAAGCAAAATCTTAGCCAGGGTAATTCATTAGATGGATTTGGTATTTTAAAATATAATGTGGACAACCTGATCAGAGTTGATAGTTGAACTCTGATGTATCCTACAAGTATTATGGTCAAGGGGATGAATTATATAGAAACTATATCCACACGGGTTCTAAGGATGGTGTTCTACACCTTCGACCTATCCGACAGTCGGGTATCATTGCTAGATGGTTATTTTGATTGGTAGAGAAATCTATTTGTGTGCTACCAACTTAGGTTCAGATCTATGAGGTCACAAATGTTAGAGCTTACAATCTGATTAGATGGTTGATCAATGATTAAGAATCATTCTAGGGTTAAACAATCAATACGATTGGTGTTTAACCTAGTGCATGTGTTACAGGAGGATCGATTAGCAATTGGATTGCTAATTGGCTTAATTTAATTAAGCCAATCAATTGAGATTAAGTTTAATTAAATATAATTTAATTAGATTTGGTTTGGGCTTGATTGAATCAAGTTCAATTGGTTTATTGGATAAGCCAAGTGCAAGAAAGAACTAGTCCTAGTCTAACTAGGACTCGGATTAAACTAATTTTCTAATTTGATTAGAAAATAAATTAAAATTTAATCTAATTTAATTAAATTCTTAAATGGGTTAAGATTTTATTTAATTAGATTTATTTAATCTTAATTTTATTTGGTTAAAAGAGCTTGTTTGACCAAGTCAAAATAGGAGTCCTAGTCTTGTTTGACCAAGTCAAAATAGGAGTCCTAGTGTGACTAGGACTCCCTATCTCCTTGCACCACCTTGGTCCCAATGCCCCCCATACCTATTTTTTAGATATTTTTTATGAAAAATCTCTTTCTTCCTAATTTCCATGCCCCCTCGCTCCCTTCAAGTCATATTTGGAAGTTAGGTGGAAGACCAAGTCAAAGGAGGAATTGGTTTTACTTAGGATTCTATCTCATAGAATCCTTATTCACCAAAACATCTTCCATTGAATGCCACCCCCTCTTTTAATTAATTATTCTCTTATTTCATGAGAATAATCTTCTTTTTTGTTCACCCTCCCTTGCTGGTCCGCGCCAAAAATTATTGAGGAGGCACCCAAGAGTTGGGCACCCCTATAACTTCCCATGTTTGGATATTCTTAGTCTAGGAATTTAACCTAACTTGGGCTCTTCTTTTTTCTTATTTATTGGATGAATTTTATTCTAATTTTTTCATAAAATATAGAGCTTTGGGAGAGCTTTTAGGTGTGCAAAAATCATAGGAAGAGGGTCCTTGGGCATGGGGGTTCCATAGGCACCAAACTAGATGTCTAGGTGAGAGAAAAGAGAAGAAGAAGAGGGTCTTCTTCGAGGGCTATTTTATTTTTAGTCTCTCCTCCTTTCTTTTGAGCTTTTTTTTTGAGAGAGTCTCAAATCAACAAACTCTCATCTTCTTTCTCATATTTTGGAGAGTCCAAATTTTAAAGAAGAAAGTATCAGATCGACCGTCGAAGAAGGATCAGCACAGTAGTGGCAGCTGTGCTGATTTTCTACATTGAACTTCAGATCAGAGATCATAGGCTCGTATGGACAACTCCTAGAGACTGGATGTGTGTGTGACTCGTGACTTCATTCTTAAGCCTAGATCAGTAAGTTAGAATTTCTAAATTTACTCAGATAATAGATCTGATCTATAAACTTCATACCTGCATTTGATGTAGTGTAGATTTAGGTTGATTTGATCAACCTTTTTTTTTCTTATTTAATTTTAATTTTTGATTTAATATCATGCCTTAATCATGTAATAGATATGAGATCTAGGTGTTTACATGGTTATTTAAATAAATTTTAAATTTATTTAAGTCTTTCGCTGCAAGATCTTGAAAAAATTTTAAAATCTACCAATGAAACCCTAGATCTAGTTCCTACAATTGGTATCAGAGCAAGATTCTTATTACATGATTTTTGTACATATCTAAATTATTTCTTAGATTAGATCTAATTTATAATCTAATTATTAAATTTATAATTAAAAAATAAAATAAACTAAAATAAAATATTTTAGATTGCACGGACTGCCATAAGGTTGTCCTGCTGTAAGGTTTAACCCTTATAGTGAATAGGTTGTCCTAATACGTGCTGATCTAAAATATTGATCATAAAATTTTAAATTAGATCTAAGAAATTTTGTGATCTGATTAAAAATATTTTAATCTTATTTCAATCATCATAAATGTATTAGATTTGATCTAGGGAGATTTATGATTGATTATTATTGAAACTATTTCAATTACATGAACCTGTTTAGATTAGATCTAAAGTAGTTTTATGTTTATTTTACTTGTATATTAATTATGAATCAAACATGCAACTTGGTTGATAGAATCATGTTGTAAAAATATTTTACAAACATAAAAATTATTTTTGAAAAGTCGAACCCCAACCCTCAGCCCAAAACTTAATTGAGAATTAAGAAGCTGATTGATTAGGATCTAGGATTGTGAATTGAAGATCCTAAGATACAAATCATAACACATTGGATTAAATGGATTAGTGGGGATTAGGTTCATTAATTGGGTTAGACCTAGGGTTAGATTAAAGAATGTACTTAATTAGAGAATTGACTAAATCTAATCAATTATTATCTTAGATTAGGTTAAGGATTCTCTAAATCAATTACAATAGTTGTAGTTGGTCAAGTTCATGTCTTTAACAAGACCCAAGATGGACTTGATTCTTGGCTATGCGGTCTAGCACGAACTATTAGGTTGATCTAATTAAAACTAGTTAAACCAATTGGTGTCTAAGGTAAATTAGACTAGTGGTTTTTAATTGGTAGCCTACTTACCTGACCATTTTTGATGGTATCTAAGGCAAGCCTGGCAGACCCTTCCACTGATCGAACTTACCTAGCCTCTTGGTGAGATTATGTTTTGATCGGATCGCTTGACTATTCGAGCTAACCCATGTTAGCTAGGTAAATCAGTTTGATTGATTTAGGTGCTCCTAGACTAGCCTATTAATGGTCTCCCTTAAGCTGACTTGGTGAAGTTAGTGGACGGATCATGACAAGCTGGTTAATCTGACCTACTCACTTCTATAAATAAATCTTCTAAAATTATTAGGTCCCTAAAATGAAATAGTTATATGATAATAGGATCACAGCCTCCCATTAAAGTGGATGATAATGGGTCCATCAGTTGGATAATCATTGGAGGCCCAAAGGCCTGGTGCTTATCGATTGATGGAATTATCATTCATTATATGATCTCTTGGATACATCTTTCTAAATGGTGGTCAGGTGGGCCAACCAAAGTTGGGCCTGATCATTCATTGGTTGGATGGACCAAGTATGATCATGTTAATGGTTGGACCTAACTGAACCCTTTTTTGAGAAGGCCAAAGCCAACTGATTAGGGCCTAGGGCAAAATTTAATTACTAAAAATTATTTAGAGAAATAATTGGTTATGAACCTACCCTTAGATGTACATGGGTGGGCCAACCAAAGTTAGGCTTGTGTACAGTGTATGCGGATTCTAGTACCCACTAAGAAATTAGGGTAATTTCTCAAATTAGAGGTAGAGGCTATCAATTCGAATAAAATAGTGGGAGAAACCTTGATTAAGTCTAAATCTTTAAGTTTAATAAATCAATTACTAATTACGTTTTGATTTTCCTTTATGTAGACATGGCCACTTCTCTATTGCTTCGATCATTATTGGACAATGATAAGTTAGTGGGACCCAACTTCGATAGCTGGTATCGAAAGTTGAAGATTATCTTGGAGCATGAATGGATCCTATATGTGCTAATGGATCCTGCACTTGAGAAGCCAACTGCCAATGCACGTGGAACAGTCAGAGACACTTATCAAAAGTGGCTCAGTGATCGAACCATGGTGCGCTGCATTATGCTGGCTACGATGAGCGACGAGTTCAGTCGCAAGTTTGAGACAGCTCAGCCAAACGAAATGCTCCAAGTGTTGGAGGATTTTTTTGGCACATTCGATATGTTGAGAGGCACAAGACTAGTTATGCCATCTTCAATGCCAGAATGCGGGATGGTGCCTCTGTCACTGATCATGTATTGTACATGATCAAGCTGATAGAGTACTTGAGCAAGCTCAACTTTTCATTGCACAAACAACTTAGGAAAGATGCAATACTAAACTCGCTGCCCAAGTCTTATCTCCCATTTCTTACACATTATAGAATGTCAAAGCTTGAAGTGGACTACCATGGGTTACCTAGGTTACTTCAAAACATTGAGAAGGATCACCAACTCCATAAGGAGTCGGTGAACTTAGTGGGAGGTTCATCTTCTCATTCTCGATCCTTTGGGAATGAAAAGAAGAATAAGAAGAAGAAAGCCAAGAAGGTGCATGTTTGTACTAGGACACCTATGCAGCTCAGATTCTAAAGACCAAGCTCGATAAGAGTCAAGTCGAATGCTTCTTTTACAAGAAGCGGGGACATCGAAAGAGGAATTGTCCTAAGTACATTGCCTCCCTAGATCCCAACAGACAGAAAAAGAAGCAAGCTGTTGCTGGACAAGGTATTTATATGATAACTCCTTGTAATTTCTTTATTTGTGATATTACTGACTGGACATTAGATACCGATAGCCCTTACGATATTTGCAATTTGTTGCAGGGGTTGCAGGTCAGTAGAAAATTCGAGCAAGGTGAGAGATTTCTGAACGTTGGAGATGGAAGACCAATTCCAGTTCTAGCTTTAGAAATTTTAAAACTTGTATTTAAATCTCATACCATTGTTCTTAGTGATTGTCATTTCTATCCTAGTTTCTTTTTAAATATCATTTCTATAGGCCTTTTGGCCATGAACAATTATGAAATTTTAATAAAAAAATGAGTTTGTAATGTCATTGTGAATGGTGTTACTGCTTTCTATGGATAATTGAATAATGGTGTATATATGTTATCACAATCTATTAAAAGTCTATTCTACTAGAAAGCATCCTAGATTAGATAGTGTATCAGAAATCTACTTATGGCACATAGGCTAGATCATATAAACAAGAATAGTATAAATAGGTTGACTCAGGAGGGAATCCTCGAAGTTAATGATTGTGAATCACTTCCAACCTGTGAGTCCTATCTTCTTGGTAAAATGACCAAGTCACCTTTCACTAAAAAAGATGAGAGAGCTAATGAGCTCTTAGGTTTAGTACATACTGATGTATATGCACCAATGAGCATAAGTACCAGAGGTGGATATGTTTACTTTATTACTTTCATAGATGATCTATCCAGATATGGATATGTCTATCTAATGAAACATAAGTTGGATTCTTTTGAAATGTTCAAATGATTCTGAAGTGAAGTAGAAAAACAAACTGAAAAGAGTATTAAAATTCTTCGATCTGATCGAGGAGGAGAATACCTTTCTGGTGAGCTTCTCATATATCTAGGAGAGAATAGAATTCTCTCCTAATGGACTCCTTCTAAAACACCATAGCATAATGGTGTGTCTGAAAGGAGGAATCAGACTTTATTAGACATGATCCGATCCATGATGGAATTTACCAGCTTATCGATATCCTTTTGGAGATATGCACTCGAATCGGCTTATTTTTAATTAAATAGGGTTCCAAGTATGTCTGTAGTTAAAACCCCATATGAGATATGGACAGGGCGTAAGCCAGCACTTTCACACCTTAGGGTTTGGGGCTGCCCGACTTATGTCAAATGGTTAGTTATAGATAAACTTGGACCTAAGTCTGACAAGTATACATTCATAGGATACCCAAAAGAGACCAAAGGATACTATTTCTACCATGCGGTTGAACAAAAGGTGCTCGTCAGCCTTAGGACAATCTTTTTGAAAAAAGAGATTCTTGATCAAGAAACTATTGCCTCTAAGGTTGAACTTGATGAAGTTCAACAGGTAGAAAGTCCAACATAGAATGTTGAACCTAAGTCAAATTTGATCATATCAGATCCGAAGCCTAGTGAACCCGCACCGTTAAGGTGATCCAGCAAAGTATCCTACCATCCAGATAGATACTATGGATTTTTGGTCTAGGATGATGATCCCATCGAACTTGATGAGAACGATGAGGATCCGATCACTTATATAGATGCGATGCAGAGATCCGACTCTGAGAAATGGCTAGAAGCCATGAGATCTGAAATGGATTTCATGAAGGTCAATGATGTATGGACATTAGTTGGCACACCTGAAGGAGAAATCCATTGGGTGTAAATGGGTCTTCAAAAGGAAGAGGGGCGCAGATGGAAAGGTGGAGATCTATAAAGCTCGTCTAGTTGCCAAGGGGTATCGTCAACATTATGGTATTGACTATGACGAGACGTTCTTTTCTATGGCAATGCTCAAGTTCATTCAGATCATGCTTGCCATTGTTGTCCATCTAGACTATGAGATCTGTCTGATAGATGTGAAGATAACTTTTCTAAATGGAGTGCTGATCGAAGAGGTGTATATGATACAATCTGAAGGGTTCACATCCACAGATGAGTCTAAGGTGTGCAAGCTTTAGAGATCCATTTATGAATTAAAGCAAGCATCTCGGAGTTGGAACATGCATTTTGATAAAGTGATCAAAATGTATGGCTTCGTTAAGAATGGAGAAGAACCCTGCATTTACAAATGGATAAATGGTCTAGTAGTAGTATTCCTTATTTTATATGTGGACGATATTCTCTTAATCGAGAATGACATCCCCATACTACAAGATATAAAAGTCTGGTTATCATCATAGTTCTCTATGAAGGATTTGGGTGAAGCATCCTACATCCTAGGGATGAAGATCTTAAGGGATAGATCTAAAAGGATGCTTGGTATATCCCAATCGACGTACATAGAAAATATGCTGAAGAGGTTCAGTATGAAGAATTTCAAAAAGGGCTATCTTTCGATAGGCCAAGAAATTTCTCTCTCCAAGAAGGATTGTTTGACAACTTTTAAAGAAAGAGAGCGTATGAGTAGAATTTCATATGCTTCGATAGTGGGGTCTATTATGTATGCAATGATATGTACGAGATCAGACGTGGCATACTCACTAGGAGTAGTGAGTAGATACTAATCTGACCTTAGAGAAAATCACTAGAAGGTGGTTAAAACCATCCTTAAGTATTTGAGAAATACTCAGGATCAATGGTTGGTTTATCGTGAGTCAAACCTGAAGCTTGTGGGATTTACAGACTCCAACTTTCAATCTGATCATGATGACAGTAAAAGTATGTTGGGATATATCTTTACTCTAAATGATGGAGCCATCTGCTGAAAAAGTGAGAGTTGTTAGAAATTATGTCCTAAAGCCAATCATCAGCCTGTTGATGGTTGAGATATTATAATTTATTTATTAATTAATAAAAATATTTTAGAATCTTTTTTCATTATAAGTTTATATCTTCTAATGAACTCCATTGTTGTGATGAAGTCCTTAAGACTATTTAGTTTCGATAAAAGGAGGATTTATCGATTAGTCCTTAAATTTATTCACGACCAAATGATAGGCTATTATTAGGATGATAGTGTCTATCGAGCATAGGTCGCTATATGCCATATAGGTTGGTTGTCCTCTTAACCAAGATGTGTGGAGATACTAGTATGACATATAGGTGAGATGTATGGTACATCATCATTGAACGTGATCAACTCTAGAGCATTCTACTATCGAGAATGTCTCTAATGGGATATAGGTATAAGTATCCCTTAGACCTAAGATTACCTCAGTGACTTGCAAGCAACTCACTGTGCTTTGGTACCGGACTAACTGAATTTTTAATTCAACAATGGAAGGCTTCTGGGCATAGTTAAGTACTTACGAAGTTAGAGTATGATCAAGATGGAATTGACCACTCCAAGAGTTGGAGAAGAATGTATCACCATATTTCAATATAGTAATACCTTGACCAGGATAATCCATCAGATGGATTTGGTATTTTAAAACACAATGTAGACAACTTGATTAGAGTTGATAGTTGAACTCTGATGTGTCCTACGAGTATTGTGGTTAAGGGGATGAATTATATGAAAACTATATCCATATGGGTTGTAAGGATGGTGTTCTACACCTTCGACCTATCCGACCATCGGATATCATTAGTAGATGATCACTTCGATTGGTACAAAAATTTATTTCTATGCTACCAACTTAGGTTTGGATCTATGAGTTCACACACATTAGAGCTTACGATCTGGTTGGATGGTTGATTAATGATTAAGAATCGTTTTAGGGTTAAACAATCAATACAATTGGTGTTTAACCTAGTGCAAGTATTGTAGGAGGATCAATTAGCAGTTGAATTGCTAATTGGCTTAATTTAATTAAGTCAATAGATTGAGATTAAGTCTAATTAAATATAATTTAATTAAATTTGATTTTAACTTGATTGGATCAAGTCCAATTGATTTATTGGATAAGCCAAGTGCAAGGAAGAACTAGTCCTAGTCTAACTAGGACTCGAATTAATCCAATTTTCTAATTTAATTAAAAAATAAATTAAAATTAAATCTAATTTAATATAATTTAATTAAGTTCTTAAATGGATTAAGGCCTTATTTAATTGGGTTAGTTTAATCTTGATTTTATTTGGTTAAAAGATCTTGTTTGACCAAGTCAAAATAGGAGTCCTAGTGTGACTAAGATTTCCTATCTCCTTGCGCCACCTTGGTCCCAACGCCCTCCATACCTATTTTTTAGGTAATTTTCATGGAAAATATTTTTTTTCCTAATTTCCAAGCCTCCCCTCTCCCTTCAAGTCATATTTGGAAGTTAAGTGGAAGAAGACCAAGTCAAAGGAGGAATTGGTTTTGCTTAGGATTCTATGAGATAGAATCCTTATTGACCAAAACATCTTCCCTTGAGTGCCGCCCCATCTTTTAATTAATTCTTCTATTATTCTATGAAAATAATCTCTTTTTTTGTTTTCCCTCCCTTATTGGTCCATGCCAAAAATTATGGAGGAGGCGCCCAAGAGTTGGGCACCCTAACAACTTCCCATATTTAGATATTCTTAGTCTAGGAATTTGACCTAACTTGGACTCTTCTTTTCTTCTATTTATTGGATAAGTTTTATTCTAATTATTTCAAAGAATATAGAGATTTGGGGTGTGCAAAAATCAAAGGAAGAGGGTCCTTGGGCATGGAGGTTCCATAGGCACCAAACTAGGTGTCTAGGTGAGAGAAAAGAGAAGAAGAAGAGGGTCTTCTTCTAGGGTTGTTTTATTTTCAATCTCGCCTCCTTTTTCTTTAGTTTTGTTTGAGAGAGTCTTAGATTAGCAAACCCTCATCTTCCTTCTCATATTTTGGAGAGTCCAAATTTCGAAGAAGGGAGCATCGGATCAACTATCGAAGAAGGATCAGCACAGTACTAGCATGCTGTGCTGATTTCCTGCATCGGACTTCAGATCAGAGATCGTAGGCTCATGTGGACGACTCCTAGAGGTTGGATGCATGTGTAGCTCGTGACTTCATCTTCAAGCCTGGGTCAGCAAGTTAGAACATCTAAACTTGCTCGGATAATAAATCTGATCTATAAACTTCATACCTACATTTGATGTAGTGTAGATCTAAGTTGATTTGATCAACCTTTTTTTCTCTTATTTGATTTTAATTTTTGATTTAATATCATACCTTAATCATTTAATAGATCTGAGATCTAGATATTTACATGGTTATTTAAATAAATTTTAGATTTATTTAAGTCTTCCACTGTAAGATCTTGAAAAAGCTTCAAGATCTACTTGTGAAATCCTAGATCTAGTTCCTACAAGCTCAATTAATGACATCCAAACCCAAACCCTTGTTTGTGTGATCCAACTAGGTTTAGTTTCATATGGTAGTGAGATATATCATGATCTCCATCATCGACATCATCGAAATATCTTTCAATGGACCAGAATTTTTCTGATTCATACAATTAGATGATCAATCATCAAAATCATTCTAATTGCTCGCAAAATCCACCAGTGACACCTAGCAGTATATGGTTGCAACCTGTTAGAACTGAAAATAAATCTCTCGATGTAGCTACCTATGTGATTGGGTTCTTCTATCTTGAGCCCTGATAGGATTAGGATTAAGGTGAACTCGTCAAACCCAATATCCATCATATGAATTAATCATTCGATTCGAGTCCTATATGAAATCCTTATAGAAACTGTTTCTATCATCTTCACTCTATCATGGCCATGGGCTTATGGACTCGATTCTCATGATCATCATAGGACTACTTCTCATCTATCGAGGTAGATAGATCCCTTATTGGTGCAATCCAATTCCTATAATGAATGTACTATAGATCGAGTTATAGTGTAGTCAAACTACAACACCCTCAAGGTGAATTATCGATGCACCTCAAGTCAAAGAATCAGATACACTACTGCAATCTTGAGTCAGTCATCAACGAGAAGGTAGACTTCCTTATGAATGCTCGAGGTGGTCACACTCAATGCCCTCATTCTCTAATAAGTACTTGTACTGTCTCTCCAGTATCTCTACATCGTAGACTCAAGACTCATCTACTCAAAAAAAGTGATCGTACACCAATCTTTTGGATCAATCACCATCCTTGTGATGATTCTACGATCAAGAGTAGTTTATGAGTTAATTATGAAAATTCATATCTTAAATTTTTAACTTTTTAAAAATATGAATTATCATTACCATTAACTCAAAGGATGTATCACATACACTTTAAATACATACTATGATAGAAAATAATTTTTTATTAATTTATAATCAAAATTATAAAATTATTCTTAGAAGTGTATTACAAGTATTAGCCAATCTAGCTTCTAGGACACACGTCTAACAAACTCCTACTTGATCTAAAGCCAATTGGCTACAAATCTAAGTCCCATCTTCTTAAGGTGGGCTTCGATCTTCAGCTGGTCTAAAGGCTTCATCAGCGAATCTATCGCATTGTTCATGGAGTCGACTCTCTTGACCTCGACGTAATCCTTCTCGAGGTAATCGCGAATGAGGTGGAATCGCTGCTCGATGTACTTGGATTTCTAGTGAGACCTCGGCTTCTTAGCTAGGGCTATGGTGCCATTATTGTTGTTGTACAGAGGGATGGCATTTGATGGCATCACTTCGAGTTCTATGGTGAACTTCTTATACTAGAATGCCTCCTTTGCAGCTTTCGATGCAGCAGTGTACTCTACTTTCATGGTGGAATCTGCTATCATAGTCTACTTGAAACTCTTTCAGCTGACAGCATCACCATTACACACAAACGACTATCAGATGTTGACTTTCGATCATCTATATCAGACATAAAATCTGAGTCTGTATAACCCTGGACCTGGAGTTCTCCATTACCAAAAACCAAAAATATATCCTTAGTCCTTCTCAAGTACTTAAGGATACATTTCACAAAAGTCTAGTGCTCTTCACTTAGATTTGACCGATATCTACTCGTGACACTCACAACATGGGCGATATCAGATCATGTACATAGCATGGCGTACATGAGGCTCCCTATTGCCAAAGCATAAGGGATCTTACTCATGCATTCAATCTCCTCAGGTGTATTAGACACATCTTCTTGGAGAGATGAATGTCATGTCTGAAGGGCACCAATCCCTTCTTGAAGTTTTCCATGCTAAACCTCTTTAGTACCTCCTCTATGTAATCTTTTATAGGAGACCCAGCATCCTATTCAGTCTATCCCTATAAACTTTAATTCCTAGAATAAAGGATGCCTCTCCTAGATCTTTCATAGAGAACTCTTTTGATAACCATATTTTAACTATGATCAACATGAGAATATCATTCTCAATAAGGAGGATGTCATCCACGTATAGTACGAGGAAGACAACAGCGCTCCTACTGACCTTTTTGAATACACACAATTCCTTCTCATTCTTGATGAATCTAAATGATTTGATCACATCATTGAAATAAGCATTCTAGCTCTGAGATGCTTGCTTAAGTCTATAGATGGATCTTTGTAGCTTGCAAACCTTGTAATCAGCATCACTGGATGTGAAATCTAGCAGCTGTTCCATATAGATATCTTCCTCAAGATATCCATTTAAGAAGGTTGTTTCCATATCTATCTGTCATATTTGATAATCGAAATAGGCTACAATAGCAAGCAATGTGCGGATGAATTTTAGCATGGCTATTGGTGAGAAGGTATCTTAATAGTCAATGCCTTTGCGCTGACTATACCCTTTCGCCAGTAACCTAGTCTTGAATGTCTCCACATTTCCATCTGTACCTATCTTTCTCTTATAGATCCATTTATATCCAATAGGTACTATACCATCAGGTAGATCTACCAAGGTTCAGACTTGGTTCGGGCGCATTGAGTCAATCTCTGACTTCATTGCCTCTAACCATTTTTTGGAGTCGATATCTAATATCATCTCATCATAGATTTTGGGATCATCACCATGAATCCCATTTTCCATGAGGAACATTTCCTCTATATTCTCTAAAATAGTACCTAAGTACCTTTTAGGAGGATGGGAAATCCTTTCTGATCTACGAGGTGGAGGAGGTAGTGATTGGACTGGCTCAATCTGATTGGATTTCATAGGGTCCTTAGCTCGTTGCTCTTGGGAGACTTTCTCCACGAGCCTAATCTGCCTTCTGATGCCACCATCTTGAATAAACTATTTTTCAAGAAAGATGGCATGTTGACTCACAATCACATTGTGATCTTTCGAAATGTAGAAATAATATCCTAATGACTCTTTAGGATATCCTATGAACCGAGCTCTAAAGGATCTATACTCTAACTTGTCTACCTATTGTCGCTAGACATGAGCCGGACAACCCCAAATTCTGAGGTGACTCAGACTTGATTTCTTACCATGCCATATCTCATACGGTATGGTAGGAACGATTTTAGAGAAAATCCTATTCAGTATATATATAGCGGTCATTAGACTATGTCCCCAAAAAAACTCAGGGAGGTCCGTGAAGCTCATCATAGATCGAACCATATTTAATAAGGTCCGATTTCTCCATTCTGAAATTTCATTAAGTTGAGTTATTCCAGGTGGAGTCCATTGAGAGACTATGTCATTTTGCTTAAGATAGTTTAGGAATTTTTGACTAAGTTATTCACCTCCTCGATCTGATCGAAGAACCTGAATGGATTTTCTAGTTTATTTTTCTACTTCATGTCTGAATTCTTTGAACTTTTCAAAAGCTTTAGATTTATGTCGCATCAAATACACATATCCATACTAAGATAAATCATCGATAAAGATGATGAAGTAGATATAGTTGCCTCTAGCTAGCATATCAAATGGGCCGCACACATTAGTATGTACTAGGATAAGTAGGTCTATGGCCCTTTCCCCATGTCCTACAAAAGAAAACTTGGTCATTTTGCCATGAAGGCATGATTCACAAATCGGATATGACTCGAAAGTCAATGAACTCAATAGCCCAGATTTCTTCAATTTGTTAACCCTGTTTTCTACTATATGACCTAGCCTAAGGTGCCACATATACCTATCATTTAGACATCTCTAGGTCATTTTGATTTTATGGCATTCACATTTTGCTTGATATTGAAAATAGAAATATCAATATGTAACTGATAGAGACCATTTATAAGATAACCACTTGCAATTTATTTCTTTCATAAAGAATATTACAATGGTCCTTAAGAAAACTAATTACATAGCCTTTCTGTGCTAAATATGAAATAAAAATCAAATTCCTGCTTACTGCAGGCACATAAAAATAGTCTCTAAGAACTAAATCTAATCCTAAGGGTAATCGTAGAGGATAGGTTTTCATGGCCACTGCAGCAACTCTTGCTTCATTCCCGACACATAGGATCATCTTACCATCCCTCAGCCTCCTGCTATCCTCAAGATCCTGCATAGAAGTGCATAAGTGAGCACTTGAACTAGAGTCAAGCACCTAACTGGATGTAGAAGAAATTATAAGGTTAGATTCTATAACGAGCATACCTCCATAAGGACCTACCTCTTTTTTGTTCTTTAGGCTGGCCAGGAACAAGAGATAGTTCCACTTTCAATGACCATCTGTGTTGCAATAAAAATATTTTTCATTATCAACAGCCTTCTTCTTCGACTCTGCTTTCTTCTTCTTCCCACCATCCACCTCTGCTTCTTCACGAACTTCTTCTTCTTTCCAAAAGATTTTTTCTTAGAAAAAGTCCGCTCCACAATAAGTACTGAGCCTTTAGAATCTTTCATAGAAAGCTCAGCAGTAACCAGCATATTCATAAGTTCTACCAAAGTATTCTATAGTTTATGCATATGATAGTTCATGATGAACTGTCCATACGCATCAGTCAAGGATTGCAGAATTATATCAATCTACAAATCCTTATCCAACTTAACACCGAGCTTCTCAAGCTCTTCTAAGTCCTTGATCATCATCAGACAATGATCCTAGACTGACTGTCCATCATGCATTTGAGCCTTAAAATGTCTTCTAGTGACCCGATATTTGGCTGTGCAACTTTGTTCACCAAACAACTCTTGCAGGTGAGCCAATATTTGACAACTAGTCTTAATGTCTTCATATTGGCACTGAAGCTCATCAGACATCAAGTCCAGTATATAATATCTGGCTTTGTTATCATCATCCATCCACTTCTCTAGAGACTCTCTCTGATCAGCGAATGGATGGGCTGGTAAAGTGGGAGGGTCCTATTTCAACACATGAGTCAACTTCTCAAAACCCAAAATAATTTTGAAGTTTCGAAGCCTGAAGTTGGGTCTGGTCAGTCTATGGGAGTTCAGGATACGGGCTAGTGGATTGGATGTAGACATTTTCTTATAGAGAGTTAAAATTTCTAGTTAGATTTTGTAATTAGACTTAATCAATTTATTTAAGAATTTTATTTTTAAATAAATTAGACTTTCACTATTTTCTTGGATCCCTACACTTCCTGGGTAGAGATGCAAAAATCTTCATGATCAATTGATTTTTAGTGAATGGTGTGGTTCCATCGACTGGCTCGCCATCTCACCTAATAGTTATTGGTGATGGGTCAACCAATGAGTGGACAGGTCTTGTCCAATGATTCTCTAATCATGGTGTACCTAATCCTGGTCTCTTATTCATGAATCTCACCATGTCCGAAATATTGATCCACACCATCAGACCCACCATTTGCATGAATTGGATTCCTGATTGGATCCCTTACCGTATCCAGAATATTGAGCCCAACTCATCCTCCAACCCATAGCATCCAATGCCTAATAGATGTGGTTGCATCTTTTTGGTACAACTGAGCCACTGTAACCAACCGAGAATAATCAATCTTGAGAAGGGCCCGCACATCTACAATGATGGAAGATCAATTGACTTAATCTATTCTTAAGAAGATTCAATTTAGATCTCTTAGACTTGACTCAGTCGTAACAGTTATGACAAACCTAATGGCATGGGTTAGCTCGAATAGTTAGCCACCTCAAATCAGAACTAGATTGACACAAATGGCCAGGTAAGTGAGACTGATGGAAGGGATATGCCATTAACTCGACAAGAATGCATTTAGGTTGAGTAGCTCCCAATTAAAAATCAATCGATCGTATCTGCCAAACTTATCTTAAACACCAAATTATCGAACTAGATATAATCGAGTTAGCCTACAATGCAGGCTCAAACCATGGAGCCAAATTAGGTCTTAATTGAATCGATTATATGTGGCTGTGAGTCAACCTTGACCCAGACTTACAACTATTGGGCTGATCAATTCTAAGCACTTTTGATCTCATCTAACCAACTCTTGATTCAGTTTGATCAACCACTAGACCTAATTGAGCTACCCAAGTCCAAACCCAATTTTATGAAAATATCTTAGATCTAAAAATTCTTAATTTTAGATCTAATTAGTTTCATAATCTTAATTCTTAATTAAGTTTGGGTTCATAAACAAAAAAATATATATCAAAATCTTAGGGTTTCAGAATCTAAGATTTTGCAGAAAAATAAATTCTAATTTTTGATTAAGGACGAACGTGCAGCACCCCTATATGCTATAAGAACATCCCATTGAATGGGAGGAGAGGATATTTAAATCCTACTTTGTTCTTATGATCGAACATTCAAAAAGAATGCTTTAATCAAAAATATAATTAAAACTACAAAACTAGTTAGATCTAGATCATATATCACATATATCATTAATGATCTAACTAATACATGCTTTACATACATCTCATGTATCATCACTAAATTAAATATGCATATTTTTTAGATCTAAAATATCGTATATAACATCTAAAAAATAGATTTAAATTTGATCATATCAAAATAAAATTATTCTAGATAATTTATAGAACTATTCTACAACTAGTCTAAACATGCATCTTTTCATATCACATATGAATAAATTAAAATTTAAAAACCTTATTTTCTATTTTTTAGATTTGATTAAAATAATTATAATATCAAAAAATAAAAATTAAATAGATCTAAAATTATATTTAATCAAATTAACAATATGATTATACGAAACTTTACATAGAACTATTCTATTTCCAGTCTAGTCATGCATCTCATACATATTTGATCTAAATGATTTAATTTTAATTTTTTAATTTTAGATCTAATTACATATAATGTGACATCTAAAATATTTTAATATTAGATAAAAAAATAAAAAAAAATTAGATCTAAAATGGATCCAAAGAACTGCAACCTAGCTCTGATACCATTTGAAGGAAAAACCTATTTTTCCGGCACAGGATTGTTCAGATCTGATTGAATCTGAAGAAATATTTTAAAATTTTTTTTCTAAAATTTTAATCAAATTTGAGACTTCTTGGATCTAATCATAGAGATTTAATATTAAAAGTTAAAAAATAAAATAAAATTAAATTTAATTTTAAGTACCTGATTTGGTAATTATCCTACAATGATCCTGTTGATTCCTGAGGTTCTGGAAGGAACCACGCACGCGTCTGGCCTCTACCAGTATCTACTCGAGTGAAATCTGAATATCTTCTTCTCATAAATCTTTTCTCTAAAAATTAGATCTGGATCTGATTTAAAAAGCCTTCAAAATGACTTCTAAGGGTAGCCTGTTCGTCTCACGAACACCATCACATAGATGCTGAATCTTGTGCCAAAAACCTTGGACCTTCAACTCAGATTTATGCCTAACTTTTTAAGAATATAAAAGAGAGAGAGAGAGAGAATAGAGAAGGTGTGGATATTAGAGGGAAGGCTCCTTTGGGTGTGGAAAAAATAAATTACATTAAGGCAATTTTGTGAGAAGAGTTCTTATACAAGATATAGCGCCATAAAGAGTCCTTTTCTTATCAAAAACCTTATTAATTTGACCATTGGGACTCTTAGACCTGATCTCCATTAAAAACCCCAGATCTCATTTAGTTTTGATGCCAAAAATCCATCTAGAAGGTGGTGGCATGAAAGGATAAGGAAGAGTCCATGTGCGTCTAGGACTCTTCCCTCAAGAGTTTGATGCAAATCAAACTCTATCAAAATCTAGTCTAGGTACCTCCAAAAATTACAAAATTTTGCACACAAAAAGTACAATTTGTGGATTATCACATAGCTAAAAATTAGAGAAAAATAAATTCTAAAGAATTTTCTAAAATTCTCTGATCATGCAACCCTCATTTCTCTCAATTGGGTCAACTATTGACCCTAGTCCAGTTACACTAGGAATAAATTTAATTTTCATAATTAATTTGATCTGGACTTAGTCCAATCAGATGAAAATAAACCCATTCAAGATATAGGAATGAGTTAAATCAAATTCAACTTAGTTGTGATGAATCAGAAAGATTACAGAAAGAGAAAGTCAGGCTTAATCTTGTGCTAGCACGATTATCTTAAACCTGATTGGATCTAATCCAAATCAATCGAACTAGGTTAGCCAGTTGATGACATCCAGACCTAAATCCTTATTTGTGTGACCCAATTAGGTTTAATTTTATATGATAATGAGACATGTCATGATCTCCATCATCGAAATATCTTTCGATAGACCAAAACTTTTCTAATTCATACAATTAGAATGATCGATCATTAAAATCATTCTAATTGCTCCCAAAATCCCCCAGTGACACCTAGCAGTATATGGTGGCAACCCATCAAAACTAAAAGTGAACCTCTCGGTGTAGCTACCTTGTGATTGGGTTCTTCTATCTTGAGCCCCAATAGGATTAGGGTTAAGGTGAACTTGTCAAACCCAATATCCATCATGTGAATTAATCATTCGATTTGAATTCTATGTGAAACCCTTATAAAAATTATTTCTATCATCTTCACTCTGCTATGGCCATGGGCTTATGGACTCGATTCTCATGATCATTATAAGAATACTCCTCATCTACCGAGGTAGATAGATCTCTTACTGGTATAATCCAATTCCTATAATGAACGTACTATAGCCAACATACACCTCAAGATTCCGAATGGCTAGTAGATTAAGTTATGGTGTAGTCAAACTACAATACACTCAAGGTGAATTATCGTTGCACCTCAGGTCAAAGAATCAGATATACTACTACAACATCGAGCCAATCATCGATGAGAAGGTAGACTTTCTTATGAATGCTCGAGGTGGTCACGCTCAATGCCATCATTTTCTAACGAGTACCTATACTCTCTCTTCGGTGTCTCCACACCGTATTCTCAAGACTCATCTACTCAAAGAAAGTGATTGTACACCAACCTTCTGGATCAATCATCATCTCATGATGATTTTATGGTCGGAAGCAATTTATAAGTTAATTATGAAAATTTATGTCTTAAATTTTTAACTCTTTAAAAATATGAATTGTCATTACCATTAACTCAAAGGATGTATCACATACACTTTAAATACACACTGTGATAGAAAATAATTTTTTTATTAATTTATAGTCAAAATTATAAAATTATCCTTAGAAGTGTATTACAAGTGTTAGCCAATCTGGCTTCTAGGATACACATCTAATAAGAAAGAGAAGAGTATAAGGAAGAATAAGTCTTCAGAAGAAAGTGCCAAACTTAAGTATCCCACAGAGTTTGAAATAGTTATGATGGAAAGGCTCCTCTAGCCAGTCTCCAATTGACGTGTGTCCCACTCATTGCAGCAGGCGACTGGCGATCGATAGAACCATATTTGCACCATACTTGAGGCAGCATCTCAGCGGGAGTTTTAAAATTTATCTTTTCAGATCACTTCGTATTTAAGGAGTTTTCGATGTCAGTGCAATAAATGTCAAAACTTTCCATCCTACTAGCACTAAATCCAAATCAAAA
This sequence comes from Cocos nucifera, assembly GCA_006176705.1. Lineage (NCBI taxonomy): Eukaryota > Viridiplantae > Streptophyta > Magnoliopsida > Arecales > Arecaceae > Cocos > Cocos nucifera. The sequence continues at coordinate 1,110,520 of QRFJ01000150.1, forward strand.
CTTCGGCAATCACTTATTCTATACTCCCTTTCCTTGAATTTCAAACTCGGGAGTAAAGAGACTATTGTTGGGGATAAACCCCACTCCTACTGAACTTCAAACCGACATCTAGTCGAGAAGGATTTTCGATCGCAGAAGAGCTTCAATTGGGGCTTTGCTTATCCCTAAGTTGACCGATCTTTAATATGCCTGCCGATCTTTGGGATTGCTGGGATGAACTTCCTTCAGACTTCTGCACCAGACGAACTTACTCTGGATTTCTCCTCCAAATGAACTTTCTCTGAATTTCTCCTCCAGACGAACTTCCTCCAGACTTCTCCACCAAACGAACTTCCTCCGAACTTCTCCTCTAGATGAACTCTCTCTCTAGATGAATTTCTCCATTAGTCGAACTCCCTTCAAATTCCTTCTAGTCGTCCGAAGGGCTTCTTCTAATCGAACCTTTCTCGCTACTAATAGCGGTTCAGTCTGAACTTCAATAATTAAATCTCAACCACCTATTTGTCACAATAATGGATGCATCACGACAAGGACACTACCCTCTGTAACAAACCCCATGTGGCATGAACGGCCCACTACTCAGCAATTGCGGCTGTCACTATCAATTTGTTACAAGTTCCGTCTATAAAAGAAACTCTCTAGATATATTTTCTCCAAGCTTTCTCCTTCATCTCAAAACTCTGCTACTTTCTCTACTGAGCATTCTATTTCTATTGGCCGAAAGAACTGACTTGACCATCGGAGGGTCTTACCGGAGTAACCCCACCTCCAATTTGGACTTCTTTTGTAGGTCCCAACGGCAACCTCGATTTCTCCAGCTCCAGTCAGTTCTGACGTCAACTGGATTCCTTGCTAACAGATCTGATCTAACATATTTATGATTTAGGTTATTCAAGCCAGCATATACTAGGACAACCTCTCCACTATAAGGGGTAAACCTTATAGCAAGACAATCTTATAATCAGTATGTCCAACCCGATATTATTTAGATCTAATCTAAATAATCTAAAATAGATCTAACATCTATTTAATTTAAGATTTAAAATCAAAAAATAAATCATAAAATTATTTAGATCATATTTAATTTATTCATGATTTAAGAATAGATCAGCACATACTAGGACAATCTCTCCACTATAAGGGGTAAACCTTACAACAGGACAACCTTATAATCAATATGTGCAATCTATAAAATTTTATTTTTTAGATTTAATTTAATACAAACATGATCATGTTATAATTAAACTTAGATGCTCTGATACCATTGATGAAAAATATATAGGATTTCATGCATGAATTTCAAAACTTTTTTGATATATAACATTGCGAAAGTTGTAAATTAAACCATTTAATCTATAAATGCATGTAATCAAATTACTAAACCCTACAACTAGGACCCATAACATATCATATTATATTTTAAATAAGAAAATAAAAGATTTTGTATTGATCAAATCAATATCCTAGATCTAGAATAATACTAGGTCTAAAACCTAGTTCGCATCCAGATGAGAGAAGAGATCAGATCTCTTACCTTTGCATGGGTCAAGAACTTTATGGTTGACTTTTGTTATTGTATTTAGAGCCGCACATATATTCAACCTCTATAGGTGATCCACATGAGGTTGCAACAAAATCGAAGGTTTGTCGAACGAAGATCCGCTCGAAGTGCCAGCTTCTTGTGGATCTCGCCTGATGGTTAATCAAATAGGCATTCTTCAGATCTCTTGGACCCTCCAAGAGATGAAGAATACATGGAGGATTGAGGGAGAAATCTAACTCTTGGATCTCCTAAAAATTAGAAAATAAAATGTACAAAAAACTAACCTAAGAGAAGATAGATCTTCTCTTTCAGCACTTCAACCTTTGATGTCCTGAATTTATCCCCATGCTAGGACAAGAGGAGATTTTCTCTACAATTATTTCCCATGCTCTATAGGCCTCTTTCTATCTGATTTTATTAATGATAAAAACCTCACAAAAGATAGAGAAGAAGGGTTCTTAAAAAAATCCTAAGAGAAGACCTTCTCTTCTTCTTCTCTTATTAGGATAAAATCAAATCAAGTCCAAATCAAAACACCATGCCCCAACTGTTAGATATATGTGCCCTAGAAGCCAGAATTGGCTGACACTTGTAATACACTTCTAGGGGCAAAATTATAATTTTGACTATAATCAATAAAATGGGTTATTTTCTATCACATATATGTATTTAGTGTCTGTGATACATCCTTTGAGTTAATGGTAATGATAATTCATATTTTCAAAGGTTGAAAATTTAAGACATGAATAATCATTATTAACTCATAAAATGCTTCCGACCATAGGATCATCACGAGAATGGTGATTGATCTGAAAGGTTGGTGTACAATTGCTTCTGTTTAGTAGATGAGTCTGAGTCTACGGTGTGGAGACATCAGAGCGAGAGTACAAGTACTCGTTAGAGAATGAGGGCACTGAGCGTGACCACCTCGAGTAGTCATTAGGAAGTCTACCTTCTCGTCAATGACTGACTCGATGCTGCAGTAGTGTGTCTGGTTCTTTGACCTGAGATGCATCGGCAGTTCACCTTGAGGGTGTTATAGTTTGACTACACCATTACTCGGTCTCCTAGCCATATGGAACCCTGAGGTGTATGTTGGCTATAGCATGTTCATTGTAGGAACTGGATTGCATCAAGATGGAATCTATCTACCTCGGTGGTAGAGGAGTAGCCCTATGATGATCATGAGAATCAAGTCCAGAAGTCCATGGCCATGGCAGAGTGAAATAATAGAAAGAGTTTCTATTTAGATTTTCACATTGGACTCGAATCGAATGATTACATCATATGACAGAGACTAGGGTTTGACGAGTTCACCTTAACCCTAATCTGATCGGGGCTCAAGATAGAAGAACTTAATCACACAGGTAGCTGCACCAAGAGGTTCGCATTCAGCTCTGATGGGTTGCCACCATATACTGCTAGGTGTCACTGGTGGATTTTGGGAGCAATTAGAATGATTTAGATGATCGATCATTCTAGCTGTTCGAATCAGAAGAGTTCTGATCCATCGAAAGGAGTTTCGATGATGTCGATGATAGAGATCATGACATATCCCATTACCATACAGAACTGAACCTAACTGGGTCACACAAACAAGGGTTTGAATCTGGTGATCATCAATTGAACTGATCTAGTTCAATTGATCTGAATGAGATTCAATTAGGTTCAAGGAAATCGTGCTAGCACTCGATTGAACCTAACGTTCTTCTTTTACTATCATAAATAAGTTGTCCTGACTGAGCCAAAGGAGTTTGTGCTCAATCAGAGGCCTTCATATGGTCTGACTGGAGGTTGTCCAAGTCAGAATAGGTTGTCTTATTTGTAAGACATTACCTGCCATTTTTGGTCACCTGCCATTTCTTGTTCTTTGACTTTGGTCAAAAGTCTACCTTTGACTGGTCAAACGTTGACCATTCACCCTTTGACTTTTGACCACATGTCATGCACCTATTGGAGAGCTGGTGGGGGCCTGTCCCCCTGCCAGAACCTGGCAAGGAGAAGGGCGCACGCCAAGGGTGGCGTGAGCCCAAGTAGGAGGCGCCTAGGAGTCCTTGTTGGACAAGGACTCCACCTCCCTTTTGGATTCCAATCAGAGTTCTACTAAGAATCCAGTTTGACTGGTCTTAGGCGCCCTCTAAGGAGGAATCCAGGGGTCTCTATTCCAACCAATCAGATTTAGATCTGATTTCACAAAGGGTTGTGATTGGTTGAGAGGAAGAGGAGTTGGATCACAAGAGGTCTATAAATAAGACCCTGCGCCCAACCCTAATTCAATGCTATTAGACACGCCCCAAGGCTGCCTCTCCCCTCCTTCTCCATGCCATAGTCTCTTCTCCCCTTGCTCTCCACGTCCAAAAGTGTTTTGGATTTAGGTTGGTGCGATTCAGATCAAGGAAAGGCGATCAAAAGCAAGAAGGCTGCGCTGCTGCAAAAGGACGACTGCAGATCTTCAAAAGAGTTTTGAAGATCCTCCAGATCAGATCCAGATCTGATTTTTGGAGGTGTGATAGAGAAGAAGAGGATCTCCAGATCCAACCCGAGTGGATACCGGTAGAGGCCAGGCGCTTGCGTGGCTAAGATCCAGAACCTTCCGCTGCAATCAGGATCATCTACAGGGTAATAGGATTACCCAAATCAGGTAAATTAAATTTGATTTAATTTATCTTATTTTATTTTATTTATTAAAATAATAAGAATCAGATCTGAAACATATCAAGATCTGATTGAGATCAAGAGAAAATTTTTGAAATATATCTCTTGATCTAATCAGATCTGGACGAACCTGGACCGGGAAATCAGGATTTCCCTTCAACTGGTATCAGAGCCATGGTTCTAAATTGTTTAGATCTGATTTTAATTTTATTTTAATTAGAAAATAAAGTGATTTCAGATGTCACATGAGATGTGATCAGATCTGAAATCAGAAAAAATTAAAATTAAATGATTTGGATCTAAGAACATGAAGATATGCATGACTAGTTCTAGAATAGAATAGTTCTATAGAATAGTTTTGCATGTCTTTGATTTAATCTGATTAAATCATATTTTAGATCTTCTTATTTACTATTTTCTGATATTATAAGTGTTATAATAACATCTGATAAACAGCAAATAAAAATTATTTAATTTTAAATATCATATGAGATATGATAGATGCATGTCTAGACTAGTTGTAGAATAGTTCTACATAATTGTCTAGATTAGAATTTATTTTGATTAGATCAATTTAAATCTAATTTTTTAGATTATTATGAGATAATTTAGATCTGAAAACATGCATGATTTGATACATGAGATGTATGCAAAATATGCCATTGATTAGATCTAAATTTGTATATGAGATATATGATATAGATCTATAACTGTTTTGTAGTATTTACATGTTCCTGATTAAGGCGTTCCTCTTGGCCGTCCGGTCATAAGAACGAAGAAGGGTTTAAAGGCCCTCTCTTCCCATTCGATGGGGTGTTCTTATGACGTGTAGGGGTGCTGCGTGTTCGTCCTTAATCAGAAACCCAAAACTTACTTTCTGCAAAACCCTAGATCCTGAAACCCTAGGATTTATTGTGCATATTTTGTTTATGAACCCAACTTAATTAAGAATTAAGTTTATGGAATATTAATTAGGTCTAAAATTGAGAATTTCAGATCTAAGACATATTCATAATACTGGGTTCGGGCTTGGGTAGCTCAATTAGGTCTAAGCGGTTGATCAAACCGAATCAAGAGTTGGTTAGATGGGATCAACAATGCTTAAATTGACCAGCCTAATAGGATTAAGTCTGGGTCAAGATCGAGTCACGATCAAGCAAGACCTAATTAGGCTCAGAGGTTAGAGTCTGGATTGTAGGCTAACCCAATTGGTTCTGACTCAACAATTTGGTGTCTAAGGTAAGTTTGGCACAGACGACCGACTGGTTTTTAATTGGAAGCTACTCGACCTGAATGCGTTCTTGTGCGAGTTAACGGCATATTCCTTCCACCGGTCTCACTTACCTGGCCATATCTGTTGACACAGTTCTGATCTGAGGTGGTCAATAATCCGAGCTAACCCATGCCACTAGGTTAGTCATAATTGTTATGACTAAGCCAAGTCTAGTTTAATGAGACCTGAATCAATTCTCCCTAAGAAAAGATTAAGTCTGAGGTCTTCCACCATTGTAGACGTGCGGGCCCTTCCCGGGGTTGATTGTTCTCGGCTGGATACAGTGGCTCAGTTGCACCGGGAAGACGCAACCATGTCTATTAGGCATTGGATGCTATGGGCTGGAGGATGAGTTGGGCTCAATATTTCGGATACGGTGAGAGACTCAATTAGGAACCCAGTCTATGCAAATGGTGGGTCTGACTTAACTAAGGAGTGGATCAATATTCCGGATACGGTGAGATTCATGAATTAGAGACCAAGTTTGGGTGCACCATGATTAGAGAATCATTGAACAAGAGTTGTTCACTCATTGGCTAACCCATCACCAATAACTGTTAGGTGAGGTGATGAGTCAGTTGGTGAGACCGCACCACCCACTAGAAATCATCAATCGTGGAGATTTTCGCATCTCTACAGAGGGAGTGTAGGGATCCGAGAAAATAGTGGGAGCTAATTTGTTTAAAAATAAAATCCCTAAACAAATTGGTCAAGTCAAAATTACAGTATCTAACTAGAATCTTTGACTCTCTACAGGAAAATGTCTGCGTCCAACCCACTGGCACGTATCCTAGACACACATAGACTGACTGGACCCAATTATAAAGATTGGCTCAGGAACTACAAAATTGTTTTGGGTTCAGAGAAGTTAACACATGTTTTGGACCAGGACCCTCCCACCTTACCAGCTCGTCCATCCACTGAACAGAGAGCGTCTCTGGAAAAATGGATTGACGAAGACAATAAGGCCAGATACTACATGTTGGGCTCGATGTCTGATGAGCTCCAGCGCCAACATGAAGATATCGGGACTGCTCGCCAAATGTTGGCTCACCTGCAGGAGATGTTTGGTGAACAGAGTCGCGCAGCCAAATATCAAGTCACGAAAATGACTTTTTAAGGCTAAGATGCGTGATGGGCAGTCAGTCCAAGATCACTGTCTGACAATGATCAAGGACATGGAAGAGCTTGAGAAGCTCGGTGTGAAGTTGGACTTGGATCTGCAGAACGATATTATTCTGCAATCCTTGACTGATGCATATGGGCAATTCATCATGAATTACCACATGCATAAACTTCAAAATTCCTTGGCCGAGTTGATGAATATGCTGGTTACCGCTGAGCTTTCTATGAAAGGTTCTAAAGGCTCAGTTCTTGCTATGGAACGGACTTCTTCCAAAAGAAAGTCTTATGGAAAGAAAAAGAAGTCTGTGAAAAAGCAAAAGGTGGAAGGATCAAAGAAGAAGAAGGCAGAACCGAAGAAGAAGGTCGATGGCAAAGGAAAGTGTTTCCATTGCAACAGCGACGGCCATTGGAAGCGGAACTGCCCTACTTACCTGGCCACCCTGAAGAACAAGAAGGAAGGTCCTTCTGGAGGTATGCTCGTTATTGAGTCTAACCTTACGGTTTCTTCTGCATCCAGTTGGGTGCTTGACTCTGGTTCTAGTGCTCATCTGTGCACTTCTATGCAGGGTCTTGAGGATAGCAGGAGGCTGAGGGATGGAGACATGATCCTACGCATCGGTAATGGAGCAAGAGTTGCTGCAGTAGCCGTGGGAACATACCCTCTTCGATTACCATCTGGTTTAGACTTAGTTTTGAAAAGACTGTTATTATGTGCCTGCAGCTAGCAGGAATTTGATTTCTGTTTCATGCTTAGCACAAGAAGGTTATGTGATCACCTTCTTTAAGGACCATTGTAACATTCTTTATGAAAGAAATAAAATTGCAAATGGTTTCCTTGTTAATGGTCTTTATCAGTTGCATATTGATGTACCTATTTTAACTATCGAGCAAAACGTGAATGCCAAACGACCTAGGGATAGTCCAAACGACAGATATCTATGGCACCTGAGATTAGGTCATATAGCAGAAGATAGGATTAACAAATTGGAGAAAAATGGGCTATTGAGTCCATTGACTTTTGAGTCATATCCAACTTGTGAATCTTGTCTTCAAGGCAAAATGACTAAACTCCCTTTTGTTGGACATGGGGAGAGGGCCACAGATCTCCTTGCCCTAGTACATACTGATGTGTGCGGCCCATTCGATGTGCCGGCTAGAGGCAATTTTGTCTACTTCATTACCTTTACCGATGATCTGTCTAGGTATGGGTATGTGTATCTTATGAGACACAAGTCTGAAGCCTTTTGAAAAGTTCAAAGAATTCAGACATGAAGTAGAAAAACAAACTGGAAAACCCATTAAGGTTCTTCGATCAGATCGAGGAGGTGAATACCTTAGCCGGGAATTCCTAGACTATCTTAAGGAAAATGGCATAGTCTCTCAATGGACTCCACCAGGAACACCTCAACTCAACGGGGTTTCAGAATGGAGAAATCGGACTCTATTGGATATGGTTCGATCCATGATGAGCTTCACAGACCTCCCTGATTTTCTTTGGGGACACTCATTGTTAACTTCAATCTATTTACTGAATAGGGTTCCCTCTAAAACCGTTCCTACCACACCGTATGAGATATGGCACGGTAAGAAACCAAGTCTGAGTCATCTCAGAATTTGGGGTTGTCCGGCTCATGTCAAAAGACAACAAGCGGACAAGTTAGAGTTTAGGTCCTTTAGAGCTCGATTCATAGGATATCCTAAAGAGTCATTAGGATACTATTTCTACATTCCAGAAGACCACAATGTGATTGTGAGTCGACATGCCATCTTTCTTGAAAAATAGTTTATTCAAGATAGTGGCATTGGAAAGCAGATTAAGCTTGATGAGAAAGTCTCACAAGCAGAACGAGCTAAGGACCAAGTGGAACCAAATCAGGTTGAGCCAATAAGAACACTACCTCCTCCACCTCGTAGATCGGAAAGAGTTTTCCCGTCCCCCTGAAAGATACTTAGGTATTATTTCAGAGGAAGTAGAGGAAATGTTCCTCGTAGGTAATGGTGCTCATGGTGATGATCCCAAAACCTACAACGAGGCGATATCAGATATCGACTCCGAGAAATGGCTTGAGGCAATGAAGTCAGAGATCGACTCGATGCACTCAAACCAAGTCTGGACCTTGGTAGATCCACCAGAAGGTATAGTACCTATTGGGTGTAAATGGATCTTCAAGAGAAAGATTGGTGCAGATGGGAATGTGGAGACATTCAAGGCTAGACTAGGTGGCAAAAGGTTATAGTCAACGTGAAGGCATTGACTATCAGGATACCTTTTCCCCAGGTAGCTATGCTAAAATCCATCCGCACATTGCTTGCCGTTGCAGCCTATTTCGATTATGAAATATGGCAAATGGACGTGAAAACGGCATTCCTAAATGGATATCTTGAGGAAGATATCTATATGGAACAGCCGCTAGGTTTCACATCCAGTGATACTGATCACAAGGTTTGCAAGCTGCAAAGGTCCATATATGGACTTAAGCAAGCATCTCGGAGCTGGAACACTCGTTTCAATGATGTGATCAAAAAGTTTGGTTTCATCAAAAATGAAGAGGAACCATGTGTTTTCAAAAAGGGTCAGTGGGAGCGCTGTTGTCTTCCTCGTATTGTACGTGGATGACATCCTCCTTATTGGGAATGATATTCCCATGTTGACATCAGTCAAGATGTGGTTGTCCAAGGAATTCTCCATGAAAGACCTAGGTGAAGCATCCTTTATTCTAGGAATTAAGGTCTATAGGGATAGACCGAATAGGATGCTAGGACTTTCACAGAAGATGTACATAGAGGAAGTACTAAAGAGGTTTAGTATGGAAAACTCTAAGAGGGGATTAATACCCTTCAGACATGGTATTCATCTTTCCAAGAAGATGTGCCCTAGCACACCTGAGGAAATAGAACGCATGAGCAAGATCCCTTATGCTTCTGCAATAGGGAGCCTCATGTATGCCATGCTATGTACACGACCTGATATAGCCCATGCTGTGAGTGTCACAAGCAGATATCAGTCAAATCCAGGTGAAGAACACTGGACTTCTGTGAAATGTATCCTTAAGTACTTGAGAAGAACTAAGGATATGATGTTGGTCTTTGGTAACGGAGAACTCCAAGTCCAGGGATACACAGACTCGGACTTCATGTCTGATATAGATGATCGAAAGTCGACATCTGGAAGTCTGTTTGTGTGCAATGGTGGAGCTGTCAGCTGGAAGAGTTCCAAGCAAACTGTGATAGCAGATTCCACCATGGAAGCAGAATATATAGCTGCATCAGAGGCTGCAAAGGAAGCATTCTGGTACAAGAAGTTTGCTGCAGAAATTGGAGTAATGCCATCAGATGCCATTCCTCTTTACTGCGACAACAATGGCGC
>QRFJ01000150.1:1121455-1147616 GCA_006176705.1 Cocos nucifera
CATTAATTATTATTTATACATTCTATTCTTTTTTTTATGCATTTTATACATTTTATTTATATATTTATACATTCTATTTATATTTTTTAATATGTATATATATATATGTTAATGAATATGTATATATAATTATATATATAATTATTAATTAAAATTGAAAATTATAAATTATGATTATAAAAAATCTAATTATTTCTTAATATAATATAAAATTTATTTATTTCTTAAACTTAAAGTAAAGCAGTTATAGCAATAATTATAACGTATAGCGAGCGGATCGGTCCTAAGAAAAGATAAAGATAAGATAAGGATAAAGATAGAATCCAAATTAGAATGAGACATTCTTCTGGTTTCATTCGGAAAAGGAAGAGATAGGACGAAAAAAAAAAAAAGAAGAATGAATATCGACCGTTCCAGTATTCCAAATCGCACTGTAAAAAAGAAAGGGAGGGAGAAACATATATATATGGGATATATCTATCCATATTGAATTGCGGATACATCAATGATAGAATCATTTCTGATTGAAACAAGGTTTATCCAATAGAAATAAACTGATAGAGGATCGCCAAAAAAATCAAATAGAAGCATACACTTTTTCGATATGGGAATCATTATCTAATGAATTCAACGGTTCCAAAATAAATGAAAGAGATGGGTGGAATTCCAACTGGATCTTGGTCTCAAATCAAAAGGGGATATGGCGAAATTGGTAGACGCTACGGACTTGATTGGATTGAGCCTTGGTATGGAAACCTACTAAGTGGTAACTTCCAAATTCAGAGAAACCCTGGAATTAAAAATGGGCAATCCTGAGCCAAATCCTTATTTTGAGAAAACAAGGGTTTATAAAACTAGAATAAAAAAGGATAGGTGCAGAGACTCAATGGAAGCTGTTCTAACGAATGGAGTTGACTACGTTGTGTTGGTAGCTGGAATTCCTCTATCGAAATTACAGAAAGGACGGCCCTATATAATATATCTAATACGTACGTATACATACTAACATATCAAACGATTAATCACGACCCGAATCTATCGAATATATATATATGAAAGAAAAAATTCAGAGTTATTGTGAATCCATTCCAATCGAAGTTGAAGGAAGAATCGAATATTCAGTGATCAAATCATTCATTCCAGAGTTTGATAGATCTTTTGAAAAACTGATTAATCGGACGAGAATAAAGAGAGAGTCCCGTTCTACATGTCAATACCGACAACAATGAAATTTATAGTAAGAGGAAAATCCGTCGACTTTAGAAATCGTGAGGGTTCAAGTCCCTCTATCCCCAACAAAAAGTCCATTTTACTTCCTAACTATTTATCCTCTTTTTTTCATCAGTGGTTCAAACAAAATTCACTATCTTTCTTTCTCATTCACTCTACTCTTTCACAAATGGATCCGAGGAGAAATCTTTGGATCTTATCCCAATTTGGATAGATATGATACCTGTACAAATGAACATATATGGGCAAGGAATCTCTATTATTGAATCATTCACATTTCATATCATTATCCTTACATTTATTAGATAAAATTTTTGAATACTTTACTTTTACTTTATTTAATACTTTACTTTATTTAGATTTAGTCCCTTTAATTGACATAGATACAAGTACTCTACTAGGATAATGCACGGGAAATGGTCGGGATAGCTCAGTTGGTAGAGCAGAGGACTGAAAATCCTCGTGTCACCAGTTCAAATCTGGTTCCTGACACATGAATAATATATCGGATAGATATTCATACAAATTAATCGAGACAGATCAGGATATATATTCGTTAATAGTCAAGAGCATGATACATACTTATTCATCTAGCGTATAGATATATACCTCCATTTTTAGAGATGGGTAAAAAATATATGTATGGTTATGGTAAAGAACTAAAGTGGGATTATGTTCCCTTTTTTTTGTTTCTTTTTTCTTTCTTGTTTGTTCATATTGTGCTTTCTCTCACTCAAAAAGAGTGCTAAGTCTTCATATATATATATCAAAAAAAAAGAAAAAAGTTAAAAAAAAAACTTAAAAAAAGTATAGAGGGGTTGAAGAATAGGAATAGACAGGATGCATTTCAGACACAGTACAAATAAAATTCAATCCCTTTTTATTTCGGAATTTCGCTTTTTCTTTTCTATTTATTCTATTTCTTCACTCTTGCTTACGTTACTTTCCGAGGTCTGTCTAAGTGATGTGCGCGGTACAAAGTTCATGGTGCAGAACTCTTTTGATTCATCTTTTTGTTTCTGCTCATACAAAATAGATATTATCTTTTCAAAATTCAGGAATAGCAATGAAGCCTTTTTTAGGCCTATCCATAATACGAATTAGAATCCAGTTACTCTGTTTCATCTAGAACAGAACGTAAAAATATTCCTTGACTTGAATGAAATCTGGAGTTGTGTCGTATAAGTGAACATTAGTTTCCTTATCATTCAATGAGCATCTTGTATTTCATAGAAATTTGGGGTAATATAGTCCTTACGTAAGGGCCAGCCTATCCAACTTTCAGGCATCAAGATACGTTTAAGGCGTGGATGATTATCATAAGAGATTCCCAACATATCATAAGATTCGCGTTCTTGAAAATCAGCACTTTTCCAAATCCAGAAAACAGACGAGATTCTAGGATTATTCCTTGGGACAAATACTTTTATGCATACTTCTTCTGGTTTATCTACACCATATTGTATTCTCGTAAGATGATACACACTAGCTAAAAATCCGCCTGGTGCTACATCATAGGCACACTGGGAGCGTAAATAATTGTAACCGTATACATATGAAATGACAGCAATGGAGTACCAATCCTCGGTTTTTATTTGTAAAGTCTCTATTCCTCGGCAATCGAAGCCCAAAGATCTATGAACTAGCTCATGCTTGACTAACCAATCAGATAAACGATCCTGCTGCATCTTCTTGATCTCTCCACCATTTGTATTTGTATGAGTATTTCACATTTACTACATTTACAATGAAATTTTCAAAGATTGACCCGCTGTTTCTTATTCTGCACAAAAGAACCCTGCCTGATTCACTAATTCGTGGGAAGATATTGAACTTTTGGATTTGAAAAATGTTTCAGAAGGCATCTCTGAAGTAGATGGTGATTGATAGAGCAATCCTTGATCGTAATTTCCAGTATGAGTACTGCGTCGAACATAAAACTTGTGATTGGTAGAAAAACATCGATTTTCCTGTTGAGACACAGTTCTATCTTCAAAGATTTCTCGAGATATCTTCTTACGAAGTTTCATTATAGCATCTATAACTGCTTCTGGTTTAGGTGGACAGCCCGGCAAATAGACATCCACAGGAATTAGCTTATCGACTCCCCGAACAGTACTATAAGAATCAGTACTGAACATCCCTCCTGTAATAGTACAAGCTCCCATAGCAATGACATATTTTGGTTCAGGCATTTGCTCATATAATCTCACTAAAGAAGGAGCCATTTTCATTGTTACTGTGCCGGCTGTTAAAATTAGGTCCGCTTGCCTAGGACTCGATTTTGGTACCAATCCATAACGATCAAAGTCGAATCGCGAGCCTATTAATGAAGCAAATTCAATGAAACAACAACTGGTACCATATAGAAGCGGCCATAAACTAGAGAGTCTTGACCAATTCGAAAGATCATTCGATGTAGTTGAAATAACTGAATTGGGGGTTGTTTGGTCAAGTAATGGAAACTCAATCAAATTCATAACTGTCTCAATGTAATCTTTTCCTTCCCTTTTATTTTGATTGTCTGAATATTCAGTTAAGACCATTCCAATGCTCCTTTTCGCCATGCATAAACTGAACCAACAATTGGGATAAGCACGAAAATGAAAGCTTCGATAAATACAGATACACCCAATACATCGAAACTCATTGCCCATGGATAAAGAAAGACCGTTTCAACATCAAAAACAACAAAAACTAGAGCAAACATGTAATAGCGGATTCGGAATTGTAACCAAGCATCCCCCATGGGTTCTATACCCGATTCATAACTCGAAAGCTTCTCTGGTCCTTCACTAACCGGTGCTAAAACTCCGGAAATTACAAATGTCAAGATAGGAATAACGCTTGATATTATCAGAAATGCCCAGAAAATATCATATTCGTGAAGCAGAAACATAAATGTACTCCTATTAATTATTATTGTGGAATATAAATATATGTGGAATATGCTGAATTATTCGATTCGAATTGGAATTGTCAATTCATCCAGAACTTATTAGGCGAAACAAGAATTTATTTTGATCAAATCAAACCGCATAGTTTAGAGTTTGTTTGCTGTGGGGCATGTCTTGTTTAAAGATTCATTTAACGGAATTCCACTTACATTTTTTTTTATTTCGATTCTATTTCGATATGGTGTAGACATAGGGTTCTCTTACACAAACTAAATTCTATCGCTTTGTCTCGGTTTCTCTATACTTTATCTCTATACTCTATAAAATAGAGTATAAAAATACTCTATAAAAAAAATAAAAAAAAAAAAGTACTATAATTTATAATTATAATATAAAAAAAGAAAAAAAAGTCAAAAGTCAAGTAATTAAATAGTAATTAATTACTAATTACATTACTAAACTAAAATATTAATTAAATATTATATCTTTCTATACAAAAACAAAAAAAATTCGAAACTTTTTTCTTGTACTATACCGACTGACCCTCTCAGAAATAAAATAAAAAGAATCGAGTTATTTCATTAGAGTTAGAATGAAAAAAAAAAAGAGTCATTCCATTTCAGACCAATCTCGAGTACTAAAGAAAGATCGCGATTTGGAATGAACCAAAATTCTTGTTTGTTTTGTTACGGCAATAACACTTAGTAATAGTAAGAAAACCGATGGTTGGATTTCCACTACAAGAAAAAGGTTTGTTTTACAGCAAAAAATACATTTACACAAGAAACATACCACAGAGTGGTATAATAGACGGAATCGTAAATTATCTAATCTACATAAGAAAGATACTTCTAATAGAAAGAATTAGACATTATCGAATGATTTGACAGACCAAATCCCAAAACCAACTCAACTCATAGAATATAGAAGAAGGAAATTGATACATTTAGGACCAATTCATTATCTCTGCATTATCTCTAAATCAATCAATTGGGGTTGTTGTTCTGCCAAAAAGCGATTAGTCAGGCGACTCCACACACAAAACAAATACAAGAAAAGAATAGGTCCTAGATCTATGTGACTGTTTAAGTTTTTAGACAGAATCATGTCATGATTCTCACTTCATAAATTGACCGGATTCGATATACCAACGCAAAAATATATCACTAACTCTTTAATCATGGACAGGAAAAGAGGAAAAAGGTCATATGTAATCCATCCACGAAGATTAATGAAGGAAGATGAGTATTTTATCCGAGATTTTACAAATACTGATTAGATCTATTGGAATGAATTATTGTTTTTTATTGTTTTTATTTTCCTGTCCCTATGTATTTACATGAACATGTGGTAATACTTTTGGACCAACCAACCGGCCAGTCTATAAACAAGTACTAATGAGGAAATGAAAACTATACTAAACTAAAATAGAATGTATTAGGGCTATACGGACTCGAACCGTAGACCTTCTCGGTAAAACAGATCAAACTGATTATTATCGAAATGATTCGAACTGTTTCAAAGACCCAACATGCATTTTGTTGCATTGGGCTCTTTCATAAACTGATGTAAAGATCAGTTAGTCCACCATATTTTTCTTTACAGGAAAATAATGAGATGGTTCCATGTGCTCTGATTCATCATTTGTATTCTGATCTAGGAGCAATACCAAAGTGTTTCAAAGAAGGGTTACCTTGACTTAGGTCTGCCTTCGGCCTAGATCAAACTAAGTTAGATGGAGTCTCTATCGCTACGCTGCAAGAGTCGAATATGAGACTTCATACACCTTAAAGTTCATAGGACGAAAAAAGGTTATTTTGAGGCCCTTATACTCATTATGCCTAGCATTGAATGGACTGGGTATTTACCTTATCAACTATCAAATCAATGGCGGGTTCTATTTGATTTGGCACCTGAATTCGCACCTGAATCGGACCGAACCCAATATTTGTCAGGCTATTGTTCTCTTGTTCCCTCGAATCTATGGAGTAAGACATCGATTTGTCATAAGATCAATTATTGTTTATGCTAATGCGGCTCCCTGAAAGCATTAGCGCAACGTGCTAAACGAGGTGCTCTAGCCTAACTGAGCTTACTAGCCGCTTGTCGATCTAGATATATTTCACACATGAAGGAATAGTATTTCCTTGTCATAGACTGGCATATTCCATAATCCCCACATGAATAGCTCTTCTGATCCGTCTACGTTAACAGATTGGTATTGCTTAGAAATAATATTCCACTTATAATCCTATAAGTGATGGGTCCTTTTTTTAGTGATAAATAACCTACTTAACTCAGTGGTTAGAGTATTGCTTTCATACAACAGGAGTCATTGGCTCAAATCCAATAGTAGGTAGAACTTATTAGATACCAAAGTCAATTGAGTGATATCTAATAAGTTTTTCTACCTTTTTTTTTTCTTTTTTTTTTCGTTATATCACATTATACTTGATTGTGTTCATTGGCAGAATCAAAATGTGGTGTATAATAATACAGTTCTAAAGAACTTCTTTTGATTATTTTGATGTATTGACTTGACTAGGAGGAAATAGCATTTACAGCCTCTACTCGTGTCCTAGCTCGTCTGAGAGCTAGATTCGCTTCAATTGCTTGTCTCTTACCCTCAGCTCTACTCAAGTTAGCTTCAGCTATTTCAAGAGCTTGCTGAGCTTCTTGCGGATCAATGTCAGTACTCATCTCCGCATCATTTCCTAAAATGGTGATCTCATTATTACCTATTCTAGCGAAACCACCCATCAGAGCCACCGTTAACCATTGGTCGTTGAGGCGTATTCTCAAAAGACCTATATCTACAGCCGTGGCAATAGGGGCGTGGTTTGGTAATACGCCAATTTGGCCACTATTAGTAGATAAAATGATTTCTTTCACTTCTGAATCCCAAATAATTCGATTAGGAGTCAGTACACAAAGATTTAAGGTCATTTCTTCAATTTGCTCTCCACTTCTAAGTTCATAGCTTTCGCGGTAGCTTCATCGATGTTACCCACCAAATAAAAGGCCTGCTCGGGAAGACCGTCTAATTCTCCGGAAAGGATCAATTGAAACCCCCTAATTGTTTCTGCAAGACCAACATATTTCCCTGGAGAACCAGTAAATACTTCTGCCACGAAGAAGGGTTGTGATAAGAAACGCTCAATTTTTCGTGCTCTTGCTACAGTTAAACGATCTTCTTCGGATAATTCGTCCAACCCAAGGATAGCTATAATGTCCTGAAGTTCTTTGTAACGTTGTGAAGTTTGCTTAACTCTTTGCGCAGTTTCATAATGTTCCTCACCAACGATTCGAGGTTGTAACATAGTTGACGTTGAATCTAACGGATCCACTGCTGGATAAATACCTTTAGCAGCTAATACTCTTGATAGTACGGTAGTAGCATCTAAATGTGCAAATGTCGTGGCAGGAGCAGGGTCGGTCAAATCGTCCGCAGGTACATAAACCGCTTGGATCGAAGTTATAGATCCCTCTTTGGTAGAGGTAATTCTTTCTTGCAAAGAACCCATTTCTGTACTAAGGGTAGGTTGATAACCCACTGCGGAAGGCATTCTCCCTAATAAGGCGGATACTTCTGATCCTGCTTGGACGAAACGAAAAATATTGTCGATGAATAGAAGCACGTCTTGTTCATTAACATCCCGGAAATATTCCGCCATGGTTAGGGCAGTTAAACCAACTCTCATACGAGCTCCCGGCGGTTCATTCATTTGACCATAGACTAGAGCTACTTTTGATTCCGCAATATTTTTTTCATTAATCACTCCGGATTCTTTCATTTCCATGTAAAGATCATTTCCTTCACGAGTACGTTCGCCTACTCCGCCAAATACGGATACGCCTCCATGAGCTTTGGCAATGTTATTGATCAATTCCATGATGAGTACTGTTTTACCCACTCCAGCTCCCCCAAATAGTCCGATTTTTCCTCCACGGCGATAAGGAGCTAAAAGATCCACTTGCCCCTGTTTCAAAGATTGATAATTTCGTATCTACTGTATAAAGGCAGGCGCAGATCTATGATAGGAGTGTTGTGCGAGTATCTACAGGACCTAAATTATCAACAGGTTCCCCAAGAACGTTGAAAATTCGTCCGAGAGTAGCTCCGCCGACTGGAACACTTAGAGGAGCTCCCGTGTCAATCACTTCCATTCCTCTCATCAGACCATCTGTAGCACTCATAGCTACAGCTCTAACTCGATTATTTCCTAATAATTGTTGTACCTCACAAGTCACATTAATTTGCTGACCGACAGTATCTCGACCCTTAACTACCAAAGCGTTATAAATATTAGGCATCTTGCCCGGGGGAAAAACGACATCCAGTACTGGGCCAATAATTTGAGCGATACGCCCTAGGTTTTTTTCTTCAAGTGTGGAAACCACAGGACTAGAAGGAGTAGGATTGATCTCATAATTATAATAAAGTGAAATATGTCGAATTTTTTTTGGAATAGTGCCATGTCAAATGAAAATAAATGTCCGATAGCAAGTTGATCGGTTAATTCAATAAGAAAAAAAAATGGGAGTTAGTACTCGATTTAGTTGGTACCACCCAACCGAATCTGATTCAATCGTTTACTCATTCAATGAGTAAATTTTCAAGTTCAGCCAATTCTTTTTTCAAAATGTCAAGTAGATGAAATCGTGAGTAAGTGTGTTTCATTTCTCTATCATTATAGAAAATACCATCTATATTAGATTATCTATGGAATTCGAACCCGAACTTGATTTATGATTCATTATTTCGATTTCACTGACCATTGTTCTTTATTTTTTTTGCATATAGATTAGATTTCCGCCTATTCTTTATACCCTTTCATATGAATTATGCCTATTTTTACATAATAGGATTTACGTATACAACATATATTACTGTCAAGAGGGGATTATCTTAGTATTCAGATATTTAGATTCAAAATAAGAAGGGGATCAATTCAATTATAAACTTGCAAAACAAGGATTGGGTTGCGCCATATATATTAAAGAGTATACAATAATGATGTATTTGGTAAATCAAATACATGGTCTAATAACGATCCGAACCATTTTAACATAACATTTTAATTAGTTGATAATATTAGTTGAATATTTTTTGAAAGATTTTCTTTTTGTCAAAAGTTTCATTCACGCCTAATCCATATCGAGTAGACCTTGTCGTTGTGAGAATTCTTATTCATGAGTTGTAGGGAGGGACTTATGTCACCACAAACAGAGACTAAAGCAAGTGTTGGATTTAAAGCTGGTGTTAAAGATTACAAATTGACTTATTATACTCCTGACTACGAAACCAAAGATACTGATATCTTGGCAGCATTCCGAGTAACTCCTCAACCCGGAGTTCCGCCTGAGGAAGCAGGGGCAGCGGTAGCTGCCGAATCTTCTACTGGTACATGGACAACTGTGTGGACTGATGGACTTACCAGTCTTGATCGTTACAAAGGACGATGCTACCACATCGAAACCGTTGTCGGGGAGGAAAATTAATATATTGCTTATGTAGCCTATCCTTTAGACCTTTTTGAAGAAGGTTCTGTTACTAACATGTTTACTTCCATTGTGGGTAATGTATTTGGTTTCAAAGCCCTACGAGCTCTACGTCTGGAGGATCTGCGAATTCCCACTTCTTATTCCAAAACTTTCCAAGGCCCGCCTCATGGTATCCAAGTTGAAAGAGATAAGTTGAACAAGTATGGTCGTCCTCTATTGGGATGTACTATTAAACCAAAATTGGGATTATCCGCAAAGAACTACGGTAGAGCGGTTTATGAATGTCTACGCGGTGGACTTGATTTTACCAAGGAGATGAAAACGTGAACTCACAACCATTTATGCGTTGGAGAGACCGTTTCTGCTTTTGTGCCGAAGCAATTTATAAAGCGCAGGCCGAAACGGGTGAAATCAAAGGACATTACTTGAATGCTACTGCGGGTACATGTGAAGAAATGATCAAAAGGGCCGTATTTGCCAGAGAATTGGGAGCTCCTATCGTAATGCATGACTACTTAACTGGGGGATTCACTGCAAATACTAGCTTGGCTCATTATTGCCGCGATAACGGCCTACTTCTTCACATCCATCGCGCAATGCATGCAGTTATTGATAGACAGAAAAATCATGGTATGCATTTTCGTGTACTAGCTAAAGCATTACGTATGTCTGGTGGAGATCATATTCACGCGGGTACAGTAGTGGGTAAACTGGAAGGGGAACGTGAGATGACTTTGGGTTTTGTTGATTTATTACGTGATGATTTTATTGAAAAAGACCGAAGTCGCGGTATCTTTTTTACTCAAGATTGGGTCTCTATGCCAGGTGTTATACCCGTGGCTTCAGGGGGTATTCATGTTTGGCATATGCCTGCCCTGACCGAAATCTTTGGGGATGATTCTGTACTACAGTTTGGCGGAGGAACTTTAGGACACCCTTGGGGAAATGCACCCGGTGCAGTAGCTATTCGGGTGGCTTTAGAAGCGTGTGTACAAGCTCGTAATGAAGGACGTGATCTTGCCCGTGAAGGTAATGAAATTATCCGTGAAGCTAGCAAATGGAGCCCTGAACTAGCTGCCGCTTGTGAAGTATGGAAGGCGATCAAATTCGAATTCGAACCAGTAGATAAGCTGGATAAATGAAGAGATAAAATAAGCGTGCATAATTCAGTAATTCCTGTTTGTTCTTCTAATTGATTGCAATTAAACTCGGCCCAATCTTTTCCTAAAAAAAAAGGATTGAGCCGAACCGAATAAAATAAAGAATGAGCATCCTATACTATGTATTTGGTATTTGCATATATCTCTCATATGTACAGACCTTACTTATTTACTTATTTACTTACCTATTTTCCTATACATAAGATCTAAATACAAGATAAGATCGAAGACTAAACAACTCAATACTTCTATAACTCAATTCTTCTATTGTTTATTGTTGAATCCATAATTAATCCTATGGATCTTGGGGTTGTTGGATCATTTTATATCCCGTAGTTTCAGGCTATAGATCAAGCCAAAGGAGGGGCTCTTTCTACCCATCCTGTATATTGTCTTTTCTTTCGGTGTCGGAATAGAAACTTATTATTTGATTATACGATACAAGATTATACGAGAACGAATTCTTTATTTATAGGAAGAAACAACTATTTTTCTTTTCGATGAGAATTTGTAGTACATGACATGAGAGAAACCTGTCTTTATATTTTTTAATTGAGAAAAAGATTCTATCAATATATTGAAGTGATACTTTGGACTCCCCCCAAAAAAATCATTTCTTTCAATACTCACTTGTTACGTTATTGTTATCTTATTAGTTAACAATCTTAATGATTGGATTCATATGCTTAATTCCTGATAGGAAATAAAATAGTAAAATGATTATTCATGGAATGACTATTCATCTATTGTATTTTCATCAAATAGGGGGCAAGAAGACTCTATGGAAAAATGGTGGTTCAATTCGATGTTGTCTAACGATAAGTTAGAACATAGGTGTGGACTAAATAAATCAATGGATAGTCTTGATGCTATTGGACATACCAGTGGAAGTGAAGAACCCATTCTAAATGGTACGGAGAAAAACATTCCTAGTCGGAGTGATAGTGGCAGTTATAGTTTCAGAAATGTTGATTATTTATTTGATATCAGGGATATTTGGAGTTTGATCTCTGATGACACTTTTTTAGTTAGGGATAGTAATGGTGACAGTTTTTCTGTATGTTTTGATATTGAAAATCAGATTTTTGAGATTGACAATGATAGTTCTTTTCTGAGTGAACTAGAAAGTTTTTTTTCTAGTTATTTAAATAATGGGTCTAAGAGAAACAATCACAACGATTATCATTACATATATGATACTCAATCTAGTTGGAATAATCACATTAATAGTTGCATTGATAATTATCTTCGTTTTGAAGTCAGTATTAATAGTTCCATTTCGGGTGGTACCGAAAATTACAGTGACAGTTACATTTATAGTTTCATTTGTACTGAAAATGTAACCGGTAGTGAAAGTGGGACTTCTGGTATAAGAACTAGTAAAAATGGCAGTGATTTCAATATAAGAAGAAGATCTAATGATTTCGGTAGAAAAAAAAAATACAGACATTTATGGATTCAATGCGAAAATTGTTATGGATTAAATTATAAAAAATTTTTTAGGTCAAAAATGAATATTTGTGAACAGTGTGGATATCATTTGAAAATGAGCAGTTCAGATAGAATCGAACTTTCGATTGATCCGGGGACTTGGGATCCTATGGATGAAGATATGGTCTCTATGGACCCCATTGAATTTCATTCAGAGGGGAAACCCTATAGAGATCGTATCGATTCTTATCAAAGAAAGACAGGTTTAACTGAAGCTGTTCAAACAGGCATAGGTCAACTAAATGGTATTCCCATAGCAATTGGAGTTATGGATTTTAAGTTCATGGGAGGTAGTATGGGATCTGTAGTAGGCGAGAAAATCACCCGTTTGATCGAGTATGCTACTAATCGATCTCTACCTGTCATTATTGTGTGTGCTTCTGGAGGAGCGCGCATGCAAGAAGGAAGTTTGAGTTTGATGCAAATGGCTAAAATATCTTCCGCTTCACATAATTATCAATCAAATAAAAAATTATTCTATGTATCAATCCTTACATCTCCTACAACCGGTGGAGTAACAGCCAGTTTTGGTATGTTGGGAGATGTCATTGTTGCTGAACCTAATGCCTACATTGCATTTGCGGGCAAAAGAGTAATTGAACAAACATTGAATAAGACAGTACCCGATGGTTCACAAGCGGCTGAGTATTTATTCCATAAAGGCTTATTTGACCCAATTGTACCACGTAATCCTTTAAAAGGTGTTCTGAGTGAGTTATTTCAGCTCCACGGTTTCTTTCCCTTGAATCAAAATTCCAAAAATTAATAAAGTATAGTACTAAATTCAGTTATTTGTAGCGAACAATAGTTCATCGTAATCAAAAAAAAACTAAAAAGAATGGTGTTTTCTTTGATGACATAAGTTCTACTTGTAATAAGAGTTAGAAGTTTCGGGTAATTACTTTTTCGTTTTTCATCCAGATCTATTTTTTTATCCTACCTCTAATCATGATTAGTAATCATGAACCTTCTATCAACAGGATAAAAAAGTGAATTTCTCCCTCCGAGGAATTAGAGTTAGGGAAAATTAAAAAAAAAATTATCTGGCCTTCTTACGTATTAATATAGACAATAAAAAAAAATATCGAAATCAAAATAAAAAAGAAATAAATAGAAAATAGAGAATAGAAGTTATTTCTATATCTATCGATAACCCCCATTTTTTACTATGAATCCCCGTTTGTTGGATGGATCGAATTAGTTAGAGTCGCAAACTCCTAATAAAATCTTTTATTTTCATAATAAACTCCTTATTAGATTAGAAAGATAGAAAGAAATAAGGATGGGAAAAGAATAATAAAATTTATTAATAAAGCGAATTATCATACATATTCGTGTAGAAAGATGAATAGGTACACTTATTTTATTTAGTTCTACATTCCTTGCACTTATTAACTACTTATTAACTACTTATAAATATTCATTTCTAAATATTAATTTCTAAATATTAATATTTTTTATTAAATTAAATAAATTATTAATAAATAATTAGAATATAATTATTATATAAATAAATTATTAAATAATATTTTTATATATAATAAATAATATTATAAATATAATAAAATAATATTATAAATATAATACAGTTTATGATATATACTTAGGATAGATATACTTATCATATCATAAGATATCTTTTTCTTTCTAATAGATAGAAATATTAAATCGAGGCACCCATTCTATGACAGATCTCAACTTACCCTCTATTTTTGTGCCTTTAGTGGGCCTAGTATTTCCGGCAATTGCAATGGCTTCTTTATCTCTTCATGTCCAAAAAAATAAGATTGTCTAGATCCGATGGGACCAAATCTCATCAATTTATTTCAACACTGGATCATAATACAGATATTTATTTAGTGTAATATGGTACGATATGTGACTCTTTACGAACACAAATGAAAGAACGATTATGCATTTATGCGGATACATGATATCCGCATAAATGCATGTATATGCAGGTATAGCTGGTTAAATTAAAAATGGATCGGCGAATATTTTATTTAAATGGAAAGTCAATGTATCTAACAAATTACTTCTAACGGTTTACATCAGAATAGTGCTAGTTAATGAAAGTTACTTCGGGATCAAGAAAGTAAAATTCATTTGGGTTATTCTCTCAATTCCAATCGAATGCAACTGGATCTAGTAGAGTATGAATTGGCGATCAGAACATATATGGATAGAACTTATAATGGGGTCTCGAAAAACAAGTAATTTTTTCTGGGCCTGTATCCTTTTTTTAGGTTCACTAGGATTCTTAGTGGTTGGAACTTCCAGTTATCTTGGTAGGAATCTGATATCCGTATTTCCATCTCAGCAAATTCTTTTTTTTCCACAAGGGATCGTGATGTCTTTCTATGGGATCGCAGGTCTATTCATTAGCTCCTATTTGTGGTGCACAATTTCATGGAATGTAGGTAGTGGTTATGACAGATTCGATAGAAAAGAAGGAATAGTGTGTATTTTTCGTTGGGGATTTCCTGGAATAAATCGTCGCATCTTCCTTCGCTTACTTATGAGAGATATACAATCAATCAGAATGGAGGTTAAAGAGGGTCTTTATCCTCGTCGTGTCCTTTATATGGAAATCAGAGCCAAGGAGCCATTCCCTTGACTCGTACTGTGAGTATTTTACTCCACGAGAAATTGAACAAAATCTGCCGAATTGCCTATTTCTTGCGCGTACCAATTGAAGTATTTTGAAATGAACTGAAGAAAAAATGGAAAAAAACTTGCTAATTTCCTTTTTAATACAACCGTCGACTCTATCTGATATTTCTCTGAAGTACGAGTTCTATAAAAAGGTATTGAACCCATGGATCGATTTCCTATTTTTGTGTAATAATTTAGATCTCGGATCTAGAAGGAAAGGAATATAGAAATAGAATAAGGGTCCTTTTAGGATAAAAATGAAAAAAAAAAAAAGAAAGCCTCTCTCCCTCATATATTCACATAATATTTTTTCCCTGGTGGGTCTCTCTCTCTTTAATAAATGTCTGGAACCTTGGGTTACTAATTGGTGAATACCGGGAAATCCGAAACTTTTTTGAATGATATTCAAGAGAAAAACGTTCTAGAAAGATTCATAGAATTGGAAGAACTATTCCTCTTGGATGAAATGATAAAGGAGTACCCGGAGACGCATATACAAAAACTTCGTATAGGAATACACAAGGAAACGATACAATTGGTCAAAACACACAATGAATATCATCTCCATATCATTTTGGATTTCTCGACAAATATAATTTGTTTCGCTATTCTAAGTGGTTATTTTATTCTGGGTAATGAAGAACTTGTCATTCTTAATTCTTGGATTCAGGAATTCCTCTATAACTTAAGTGACACAATAAAAGCTTTTTTGATTCTTTTTAGTTACTGATTTATGGATCGGATTTCATTCGACCCATGGTTGGGAACTAATGATTGGTTCGGTCTACAACGATTTTGGATTGGTTCATAACGATCAAATTATATCTAGTCTTGTTTCCACTTTTCCAGTTATTCTAGATACAATTGTGAAATATTGGATCTTCTATTATTTAAATCGTGTATCTCCTTCACTTGTAGTTATTTATCATTCAATGAATGAATGAAGAACTCATTTGATCTCCTGATATCAATCAAATCAGAATCTTTCTTCGTATATAAAGAAAGCATTTTCAATCTTACTTAATTCTTTATACTTCTAGCTCTTCAAGGTATTCGTCCTATATTCCAGTACAATTATCCCAGTACAATGACAGACTCGTGTATAGGGAACTATACTAGCTACCTATCTAATTTATTGTAGAAATTCCGGGATCAATGATTGGACATGCAAAATAGAAATACTTTTTCTTGGGTAAAGGAACAGATGACTCAATCGATTTCTGTATCGATCATGATATATGTAATAACTCGGGCATCTATTTCAAATGCATATCCCATTTTTGCGCAGCAGGGTTATGAAAACCCACGAGAAGCAACTGGACGAATTGTATGTGCCAATTGCCATTTAGCTAATAAGCCCGTGGATATTGAAGTTCCGCAAGCCGTGCTTCCTGATACTGTATTTGAAGCAGTTGTTCGAATCCCTTATGATATGCAACTGAAACAAGTTCTTGCTAATGGTAAAAAGGGGGCTTTGAATGTAGGGGCTGTTCTTATTTTACCCGAGGGATTCGAGTTAGCCCCCCCCGATCGTATTTCTCCCGAGGTGAGAGAAAAGATGGGAAATCTGTCTTTTCAGAGTTATCGTCCCAATAAAAGAAATATTCTTGTGATAGGTCCTGTTCCCGGTCAGAAATATAGTGAAATCGCCTTTCCCATTCTTTCCCCCGACCCTGCTACGAGGAAAGACGTTCACTTCTTAAAATATCCCATATATGTAGGTGGGAACAGAGGAAGGGGTCAGATTTATCCTGATGGGAGCAAGAGTAACAATACAGTCTATAATGCTACATCAGCAGGTATAGTAAGCAGAATAGTACGTAAAGAAAAAGGAGGATATGAAATAACCATAGTTGATGCATCGGATGGACATCAAGTGGTTGATATTGTACCTCCAGGACCAGAACTTCTTGTTTCAGAGGGTGAATCCATCAAGCTCGATCAACCATTAACAAGCAATCCCAATGTAGGAGGGTTTGGTCAGGGAGATGCAGAAATAGTGCTTCAAGATCCATTACGTGTCCAAGGCCTTTTGTTCTTCTTGGCATCTGTTATTTTGGCACAAGTTTTTTTGGTTCTTAAAAAGAAACAGTTTGAAAAGGTTCAATTGTATGAAATGAATTTCTAGGTCCAGAAATTCCTTAACATCAAGTTGGTAAAAAGCAACAAATTATTGTCGATCGATACTTATGTATGATCAAAAAATTCTGTAAACCTTTTTGTTTATACTGTTTTTGTTTTGTTTGTGGGATGTCTGGAATTCATTACGTGTATCCCATTCCTAGTAATAGACTATAGGCATACAAATATAAAGGAAGAGAATACAAGGGAAGGATGGGAAAAATGAAAGGAACAAATACTTTTAGGAGGGATTACTAGTCTTCCTAATCTTCTATTCGACACAAGAAAAGGGTGGAAAATCCCTTTTCTTGTGTCGTCTTGTATCGAAATAATAATGATTTTTTCTCTTGTTCGTCAAAGATTACTAGGGGAGGAGAAATTCATTGAACAAATAGAACTTCTTTAATTATTCAATTAATTTAAACTTCTAATTTAGAAAAATTATTCAAACAAAAAAACTTTTACTGTTCTGGTTGAAAGGCAAATTAGATTTTTACAAATATCCAAATCCTTATTTATTATCTCATCAGAGTTTTTATAGAATAAGGTTCTATTAATTTAGTATAGAAAAAATTTTCAGGATGTCTCATCCGTAGAAATCCATATAATATTGGATTATCCAGAAAATCGATTGATTCCTTCTTTTTTGTTGCTTTGTAAGAGTTCAATATTATGGAGGAAGGACAGAGACTATGAATCAATCAATAGATTTCATTCTTCAAATTATTAAGAAAGAAAGGATCTGTTTTGTCATTTCTACGAATATAATATTTTAATTATGTTTACTGGATAACTTTCCAATTTGTATGTTATGGAGTAGGTCAAAGTTTCGCTATATGGAGTAAGAACTCAGCGGGACCTTACCTCCTTTGTCTGATTAGAGCAGTAAGGTCCCGCTGAGTTCTTACTTTTTCATGTCTAAAATCCGGTTCATCCGATTACTACAGAGATGAACCCAACCCGGAATATGAACCGTAAAAGAAAATACCTATTAAACCGATCACAAGAATACCGGTTACAGTACCTATCAGCCAAAGAGGAATCCTTCCAGTAGTATCGGCCATTTCCCCCACTTTCCTCCACATTTCATCAAGTGGTCATGCTAGAGACAAAAACAGTCATAGATAATTATGAGGATAGTATCTTTCCGAATGGGATAAGAGAATTCCTACTATTCTCTTTCTTTCTCTCAATTGAAGAAATAATTGGAAAATAAAACAGCAAGTACAAAAATGAGTAATAAACCCCAGTATAGACTGGTACGATTCAATTCAACATTTTGTTCA
The DNA here is from genome assembly GCA_006176705.1 of Cocos nucifera. NCBI lineage: Eukaryota > Viridiplantae > Streptophyta > Magnoliopsida > Arecales > Arecaceae > Cocos > Cocos nucifera. Next base: position 1,139,801 of record QRFJ01000150.1, read on the forward strand.
TTCGGGTTTGATTGTGTCATAGCTCTATAATTCGAATTAGGTTTATCGTTGGATGAACTGCATTGCTGATATTGACCCCAAGAAAAAAACGGTAGGTACAGCTAATCCGTGAACAGCCAACCATCGTACTGTAAAAATTGGATAGGTTCGATCTATGGTCATTGGAGGGCCTCCTAAAAGGATCTACTAAATTTATCAAGTTGTTCCAAAGAATCAAAACGGCCGGTTATCAATGGAATCCCTTGTCGGCTCTCTGTGAAATACTCGTTTGGCCGAGGACTTCCAAACACGTCGTAAGCTAAACCCGTACTGACGAATAACCAACCCGCAATGAATAGGGAAGGTATAGTAATGCTATGAATGACCCAGTATCGAATACTGGTAATAATATCAGCAAAAGAACGTTCTCCCGTGCTTCCAGACATGCTGAGCTCCACAAATTTTTGTACATTCAAAACAAAAAGGGAATCGATTCCGTGAAAGATGGGATCAGTAAATGGAAAACTACTGATATTTCATCTTTGTGAGATCGTCAATTTTGTACCAAAGGTGTATTTCGAGTATACCGAATCAGTATAGCTATCCTTCCTCTGGCACAGCAACGCAGTCTCGATGGGTACCAAAATACTACATAATTCTTTTCTTCTTTTTTTGTTCTTTGTCTATGCATAACTGTATGTTATTCAATAGATCAATAGAAAATTCCTCAAATTCCTTATAAGGTGTTTCCATTATTGGCTTCGTAATAGAAAGTAAAGATCTTGGAAAAGTGTGAATCAATGGGTTCTAATAATTCATGAAAGATATTATCATATTCACACATTTCAATTATATGCGAAATCTATAAACTATTTTTTTGGTTAAAAGTTTTTTTTTTTCGAATCTTTCATTTCATTTCAAGTAATTGGTTGGTCGTACAATAAATATACTATAATAAATATACTATAATAAATATACTATACTATAATAAATATACTATAATAAATACAAAATACAAGAATAGATAATATTTAATGAAAGAAAGAGAACATAGTTGGAACAATCAATATTCGTGATGCAACAACGGTTGCATTAGATGCAAAACAAAGGTTCTTTCTTTACCGAACTACAAGTATGGAACTCCATGATATGGAAAGACAGAATATAGAACCTAAAAGGATAATGGAAGTTGTTCGTCTTTGAATCGAGTTGGACCCCCCAAAAAGAATAAAAATGAAAGTAAAGGTTTTATTTTTTTGATAGATCGTTTCGATATATCGTAGAGCACTTTTTTTCTTCTCATTCGAGATATTATGGGCAATTAACCAACCTATTAATGTACTGAATCCAATGAGTTAAAAAAAAATAAGTAAAAGGTAATATCAGGTCGTTCGCCCCCAAATGGATTAGATCCTTTTTATTGAAAAAGAAAAGAAATGATCAAAATTTAAGTTCTTTTCAAATCCAATTTTTTTATTTTATTCCAAAATTACTTAAATAAATTATATTTAAGTAATTTTGGATGAAGTTACACGACACAGTTCTTATTACTATTACTTTACTCAACTCACGAATTGCACAATGAATCTGTCGATTCGGAATCACAGGACCGATCGATGTCATAGCTGATGAATCAAGAACTTTCAATTGAACTAAACTAATCCTGTCAATTGGTTTTTTCTTACCGTTACTGTTATATCTGGGAAAAATGGAAACTTAGGTAAGTGTTTTATCAACATATGTAACAAAAGAACATATCTAATTTAGCTCTTTCATGCCTACTATAACTAGTTATTTCGGTTTTCTACTGGCTGCTTTAACTATAACCCCAGCTCTATTGATTGGTTTGAATAAGATACGACTTATTTGAAATGAATTGAATGAACAATTCATAAAAATGAATATTTCTCTGAGATTCCAGGTGTTCCAGGTTCCTTTCCACATCAATTGCCAATTCTTGGTTATTGAGATTCACGGATAATTCAGATTAATATTTAGGGATAGATCTTACCCATCTTTTTATCCCCTCAAAAAACCGAAATGATTGAAGTTTTTCTATTTGGAATCGTCTTAGGTCTAATTCCTATTACTTTGGCAGGATTATTCGTAACTGCATATTTACAATACAGACGTGGTGATCAGTTGGACCTTTGATTGAGTAACATTTCTTTTTTTTGATTGACCTCCTCCCTGCGGGAGGTCAAATTCAAGTTTCAATTAAACTTTTTTTTATTGTGATTCGACATAACATAAACGGAATCACGCTCTGCAGGATTTGAACCTACGACATCGGGTTTTGGAGACCCGCGTTCTACCGAACTGAACTAAGAGCGCTTTCTTATTACAGGAGATACGACTGTAGTGTAAAGAAAAGGTTTTTTTACCCCCAAACATATCTTGCATACGTATAGCATGCAAAAATGAAAGATTATGTCCAATTTCAATCGATCTTAATTAATCCCTCGTTACTACCCATAAGAGAAGTAATAGGTAGGGATGACAGGATTTGAACCCGTGACATTTTGTACCCAAAACAAACGCGCTACCAAGCTGCGCTACATCCCTTTTTAAAGTTCTTGTACAGTGTCATTGTACAAAATCCCTGTCTTGTTTTCCACATTGTTATTTTCCCCTCTATCTATATACAATTTTCTTGTCATTTCTTCTTTTTGGTTTCATATAATAAAATAATTTTATACATCTGAAACCTAACGTATAAAAAAAATGAAAATTTATCTTATCGGCGTATCGTATAAAAAAAAGAATAAAAATTTATCTTATCGGAAATGCTCAGGAAGAAGGGGTCATCTTTTTCTTTCTTTTTTAGGGACAGGAAAATCTCATCTATCGGTTCATTGTACATATCTATTTTAGTTAGGAATTCCGCGTAAAGTAAAAAAAAAAAATACAAATGATCTTGAACTACAACATCTGACCATACATATATGTATTACAATAAAGAAGGAGGATTTTCAATGCGAGATATAAAAACATATCTCTCCGTGGCACCTGTGCTAACTACTCTATGGTTTGGGTCTTTAGCAGGTCTATTGATAGAAATTAATCGTTTATTCCCAGATGCCTTGTCATTCCCTTTTTTTTCATTCTAGTTATTAATATGCGAAGAAATGAAGAAAATTAGGGATACAATTCTACGTGACGTGACTAAAATTTCGCCCCTTCCTTTTTTTTTCAGTTCTTTAGGATAGGAGGAGGATAGGAAGGAAAGAAAAAAGGAAAAGTGTATTGAACCTCGACAAAAATCTGGTGAATCTAAGATCGAATTTTGGGAAACAGAAATGGAAATGTGTATCCAGATCTAGGGCAGAATCCACGAAATCATAGCATAGAAAGAAGATACTTAAACGAAATATTGGGATTTAAGATAGGAATAATTGATAGTTAGAAAGAAATTGTATTACTTAATTATTACTTTATTATTAATTATTACTTTATTAATTATTACTATTACTTTATTAATTATTACTATTACTCTATTAATATTAATTGTAATTATATAATTACAACACATACAACACAACGAAATCTTTAGAAATGAAAATGGAATTTCAAGTTAGTAACTTCTATTGATTTTCTTATTGATTTTTTTGTTCTTTTATTCTTCTTCAGTTCGGGTCGAAAATAGAAGAAGTTAAGTCGATCCAAAATCAAAAGGGGGTTCATGGCCAAGGGTAAAGATGTCAGAGTCAGAGTTATTTTGGAATGTACCAGTTGTGTCCGAAATGGTGTCAATAAAGAATCGCCGGGTATTTCTAGATATATTACTCAAAAGAATCGACACAATACATCCAGTCGATTAGAATTGAGAAAATTTTGTCGCTATTGTCACAAGCATACGATTCATGGGGAAATAAAGAAATAGATGGAACGGAACGTGTGCGCGATCTTTCCAAGGAAGAGGAAGAACTTAACATATTTAAGTTAACATATTTAACTTAACATAAATATAACATATATAATATACATAATATATACAATACAAATCAAACCCGATTTCATTTTCATATATATATACATACATATGATATGTATTATATATGAGTTGTATAATATAAATGATGCGAATCAAAGCCTATTTCGGTCAGATCTGAAATGAATAAAGAAATAGAATTTTAGAGATAAGGAATAAACCATGGATAAATCCAAGCAACCTTTTCGTAAATACAAGCGATCCTTTCGTAGGCGTTTGTCCCCAATTGGATCGGGGGATCAAATCGATTATAGAAACATGAGTTTAATTAGTCGATTTATTAGTGAACAAGGAAAAATATTATCTAGACGGGTGAATAAATTGACCTTGAAACAACAACGATTAATTACTATTGCTATAAAACAAGCTCGTATTTTATCTTTGTTACCTTTTCTTAATAATGAGAAACAATTTGAGAGAGCCGAGTCGATCCCCAGAACTACTGGTCCTAGAACCAGAAATAAATAAACATACTCCTCAATTGACTCAAAACTCCAATCGGAACTCAAGCTCAGATTGATGTTTTGTTCAAAAGGCCTAGAATCCCGATTTATTTCTTGTGTTATAAGAAATAAAAAATGGGGGAAGAAGAAATATTTTTTTTATTGAAACATGTTCGTTCATTCCTACTACTTATCTTACTTAATTTTTTTTATTCTATCTTCCCGGAGTTCATTCTCCGGGGAATTCTGTTTCAATTTCAATCATTTCTGTATTATATTTTATAATATCATATCCTTTATTTGATAATCTGATTGGAAATCATGTAAAGACAATTCTTATTTGATATAGATATTTGCGCAAGTATTTTACGATTAAGAAGCAATTGCTTCTTGTACAGATTTGGTATTAATCTACTATAATTATAGAATACCTTATTCTCACGAATTACTGCATTTATTCGAGTGATCCACAAACTACGAAAATCCCTCTTTTGCCTGCCTCTATCTCGATGAGAGGAAACCAAAGCTCTCATTTTCTGTTGAGTAGTCGTTCGAGTAAGTCTTGAATGAGCCCCAATAAAGGTTGATGCAAATAAACGAATTTTTGTTCGACGTTTCCGAGCTGTATATCCTCGTCTAACTCTGGTCATTGAATCAAATTAAACCTTAATGAATAACTAATTGATTTCTCTTCTTTCAGTCATCCTTTACCCCCCGTCAATTAATAACAAAACGGATTATTCCGATATATAAAATAAAAATTCCAATGGCTTTTGCTACTATGACTTTCCCCAACCACGATTTTTTATTCCTTCCAGGCATTTCACCTGGAAATAAGAAATTCTAACGATACCAAATAAAAAAAAATAGTGGGTTCCATCGTTTCTATGGTTACTTTTTTTTTAAACGGTGAGGTCCTCTCTATACACCGGAGCCTCTTCTTTCACTTTATCAAATGTTATTGTTAACTTGTATAGTTCACACTCTTTGGCTCTACCCATCAATTATACAGTAATAGTTCTTTTCACAATAAGAGTTATTCATACAGTGACGGCATTTAATTATGAAAGTTGGCTAGGTAGCTGACCCTGTTAGTCCGTTCTTTCAAGAATAGGAGTATAACCTTTTTGCTTCTTATAATACCATTTCCTCCGCTTAATGGATAACCATTTGCCCCCAATGGGGAATTGCTTTTCATCTCAAATCTAGGTGATTGGATTTGCACCAATGTAAACCATAAATTCCAAACACAATATAGGTATATGATAGATCTTCTCTATCTATCCTATTCATTGGTACTGGTCATTGATACTGGAAAATTGTCTCATTTGTTCGAACTCATGATCTGAACGAGTCGCACATACACCCTAGTGCATGTTCCTCGACGCTGAGGACATCCTCTAAGAGCGGGAGATTTCGTGACATTTCTTATTGGCTGTCTTGTGTTTCTAATAAGTTGTTTAATAGTTGGCATGTCGTATGTATATATAGAATTCTAGAATGGAATGGGTTGGTTTAGATCGATCTTAACCTGATGATTGATGATCATGAATTTTTTTTTTCTATTCAATATCAAATCGCAGAAAATTCGAATTATGGTTTGAAATGGATTTACATGAAATCCCTAGTATTTTCATTTTCGACCGCTACAAGATCAACAATGCCATGAACTTGGGCTTCTGTTGCTGACATAAAAACATCTCTTTCCATGTCTTCGGATACAACCCATAAAGGATTACCCGTTCTTTGTACATAAACCTTTGTGAGGGTTTCGCGAAGTTTCAGTAGTTCTTCCGCTTCCAGGATAAATTCGCCTGCTTGTGCCTCATAAAAAGAACTAGCAGGTTGGTGAATCATAACCCTGATGATATTGATATAACATCATGAAGGGTTCTTCTATCTTGCATGATTGGGCTAAAGTAAGGGATAAAAAAAATATAAGAAAAAAGAATAGAATTGTACAACCGTACAGGCATCTTTTGTGCATACGGCTCTACAATGGAATTTACTTTTTCTTTTTCTTCTCTTCTATTCTATTGAAGAAAGAAATAGAATCCATCCGATCCGGATCGTTGAATGATCCATTTACCACCCTTCCTTTCGTAGGAGTAAAAAAAATACTATGATGGTTCTGTTGCTTTATATATTTATTTTGTCTGTGATTTAGCAATCCCAAAGTTCCTTTCTGATACGATCAAATAAGGAAAAAAATGATCTTTTTTTTTTTTTCATTTTTGTACTTTTTCTTTCATAACATAAATATCAGAAAGAGAATTCTGGTGTGAAAAAGAATGGTTTGTGACGCTGAAATGTACCCCCGACACATAAGATCAAATCCGAAATGACCTCTATTTCATACTACTATCTCGACATAAAATCTCATGTTATGAAAAAAACAATAATGGTTTGCTCATATCGAACTCGAAGTGCCATGCTATTATTACTTATTATTCATATTCAATATGGCGAAGGCATAGTCTTCCTTTTTTTTTTTTTCAAATAAAAAAACTCATTGGCGCCAAGCGTGAGGGAATGCTAGACGTTTGGTAATTTCTCCTCCGACCAGAATGAAAGATCCCATTGAAGCGGCTAATCCCATGCATATTGTATGCACATCGGGTGGCACAAATTGCATAGTATCATAAATGGCTATTCCTGGTATTACCCATCCGCCGGGAGAGTTTATAAATAAATAAAGATCCCTAGTATCATCTTCTATACTGAGATATACCATGAGACCAACAAGTTGATTCGAGATCTCGCTATCAACTTCTTGGCCTAAAAAAAGTAATCTTTCTCGATGAAGTCGGTTGATTAGGACAAAATTGGTTCCCTTAGGAACCGTACGTGCACCTTTGGATGCATACGGTTCAAAAATAAAATTGCGAAAAAAAGAATCAATGTGTCGATTCCAGTTCTATTTCTTTTTTTTTCTGTAACAGGTTTTTGTTTTTCTAATGAAGGGGGTTTTCTTTCTTCTTCTATTTTTCAAAAAACATAAGATGAGTTTTTGTTCCCTTACCTATAAAAAAAAAGAATTTACTGAACTTATTGAACTAACCTCTCATTGATGTATTGTTTCATCGAGATTCAAATCACGATGTCATTTTATTGTTCCTGAATGGGCCCTTTCCATTTTTTTAGGTTCATGTTTGTTCTACTCCGGGAAAAGATCTGCCCGAATTCTATTTGTACATATAGGGCAAATGATCTCAGTACCACTTTTTTTGTTACGACTTCTTTTTCAATTTGTTTCATGTCTTCTCCAAACTATTCGATGTATTCATCATACTACTCCATTGGTTGGCAGTTTGAGATCGCTCCTATAGTAAGTATAAGAATCGTTTATGATACAAGTGGTAATCGTACATATATTATCAATTTGTTACCAATTTGGTATTTT
>QRFJ01000151.1:0-63881 GCA_006176705.1 Cocos nucifera
GACGGTGGATAAGATTGGGCCCGAATGCTCGGGGCGGACAAGTTGCTTTGGCTTGTGTGTGGTATGGATGCAATCCAGCCGAGCTGAACCCAGCAGCTTAGCTTAATTTAATTCAAAATATTTGAATTCAAAATATCGATTTAGTTATAATATCTTAAATTTGAGCTTGATTTGATGAGACAAAAATAAAAATAAAATCGACTCAATTTGATTTGAATTTGAGTTTAAATTTAATATAATATATTAATTTTTTTAATATATAACTAATATAATATATTTAATCTAATATAATATATTTAATAAATAAAAAAAATATTATTAAAAATATATAAATATTAATAAATTTTTTAATCTTAAAATCAAATAAATTATCATTCAAGCTTAATTAAAAAAATTATCTAAACTACTCGATAGTTTGGATCCTAGTCTAACTTGAGCAGCTCAACCCATCTGGGCCTTTGGTCTATGCCCGTGAGTAGACTTCCCTATTCTACATAGACTTTCCTGTTCTACATGTGAACTTCTTTTGTCTTCGGACATATCTGTAACAGCTAAAGTTTGATGCAATTAGGATGATTGGTGGTGCAATCAAATGAGGAAGTATAAAACTTGTCATGAAAACCTTCTTGATTGCACGCTTTGTTTTGAAAATAGGAATTAAGTGCATATAATAATAATAATAATAATAATAATGCAGCATAAATCCCAGATTTCTATATCGATCTGATTGTTGAGTCGTAGTAACTTGTCGTGTCGAGAGAAGCATCCGATGAAACCGGCTGACTGTGACAACCGTCCACGTGACGTCGAGTTCATGGAAACATGCTATGGCGTATATACAGGAAAGGGCAGGTGCGAGGCGACATAAGGCATTGCTCTGATTACATATAACATGTGGTTTGATGGTCAAAAGGCAGGTATTAGAGATTGGATTATTCGAGATAGGGGATACTTTCTTGTGGATTTTGGGCTCGAGTCGTAAAGCTTGTCCATATCAAAGACAACTTGTCCATCAATCAATTCAGCGATGCGAGTCATATTTGACCGTGGTTGCAAATAGGCTTCACAGGTATCTGAACTTAAATCTTTAAAAAAGTGACCCATGTGTCTTAACTTCTTCGTCTGGCAGATTTTTTTTTGGCTCGGCTGATATTGTATGGATGGCATGCTTGTGAGAATATATGTATACATGTGCGTGTGCACGCACGCACATGTATATATGTAGCCACCATGCCATATCTAGGATTTAAAACCCATCCTTTAAAGGATTCAAAATCATCGTACACCCAATGGTGATTCTTCTATCTCACGAGCAACTACTTTTCTGAAAATTGATCCTTCGCCCCTCTAAATCAATCGAGTCTGCCGAGTAAGCAGACACTTTGAAATTCTAATTTAGCATCTTTAAATGTTTATGAATCAATTGTTTCATTGGAAACCTGTACTCCTGTTCACATGCATGGAGGAAACGTTAAGCTAGATATTGTTAATTTGGTCTAAATCATATTGCTTTTAGTTACATTCTCCCCTTCAATATTTCTTTAGCGCTCAGAGCGGATTTGATGTTTTGCTTCCTTTCACATTATATATAGATATGCAATCTATACCGCACCCTTTTTCTTCTTCTACGGTTGGACGCGTCTCTTGCAGTAACCTTGATCATTTGATTCATTGCTGAATTAAAAGAAGAGTGGCGCAACATGTCTCTCTCTCATCCATATTTGCGCTCCTCAAGTATTTCTTAGCATGTTTGCATTTACTTCCCTTGCAAGCCTAGACGTTGCGTCACTTTTTTCACCTCTAACAACCAACTCCTCTATGTATCTTTTCTATTTTTTAAAAAAAATCCTCTTAATCCTTTACCCTGTATTTCTACACCTCACCGCTTCTCCTCTGTAACATAAACACACCTTGCGACATGGATCCTAGGCCTAATGGAGTGCCCCAACATGTCTCTGCCTAGTTCTTTCTCTCTTCAAATCTCTTCTTCTACTTGTCTATTTATCCATTTTTTTAAAGTTAGGATGTGTTTCAAAAGTCTAGTAATAACCAGTGAAGTCATTCATATACATATGTACAATCATCCATCCGTCCCGACGCATTACGGTCTATCTAAAATCATGCGTGCTTTAAGGGAAAAAAGAAATGTTTATCCGCTGTAGTTCAACGCAATAAGCATGTTGGCAATGATTTAAAACATACGTTGTTTTAGACCATTTTATTCTATGTTTGAAATGTGCTTGTAGTTTAGACGATACAAGATTGTCCGGATGGAACAAAACTTCAATTATCTGGTACATTTTGTTCACGATCGAAATTGAAATTGAAATTAGAATGATTATAAATCCACCAATTTATTTAGTCTACGACTGAAATAGAAAGTAGAATGAAAATTGAATCCTAAGAAAGAGTATGGATCGAGTTTCGAGATATTTGGACATTTCTATTCTCTTGTAAAATTAGAATGAGAATGAGACTCTTTCGGACAAAATGGTTGGCACTTATTTCCATTTCTATTATAGAGTCCAACTACCTCCATCCAAATATGTCCTTACTATATTACGTAGCTTTACTTAGATGTTGATGAATTTTTAAGACAACTAGGCCAACATTTGCCATTAAAATATAATAGTTGCTAGGTGCATGGTGCAAATACACGCCTAATTAATGTCATATGCAAAGTTGTAGATGTATGCTAAGTCTACATGATAGCACATGTTTTCTCTACATGCACGGATTTTTCACACGCACAACACTGATCTTGGTGTGGCCCATCTTGCAATATAGGCAGCCCACCCTAAAGGAACTCCCGTCAATATGGCAGCCTATAAACGAGGGAAACCGAAGCATACTACAGAAAGTACACTTGTAGAATTAATTTAAATGGTGAGGTTAACGAGAGTTTATATTGACGGTGAGGTTGCATAAAGATCTCGTTGTTGACATGTGGCTTCGTATTAAATTAAATGGTGGCCTCCTGACACCTAATGCATGCCGAATGCTGGAATTTGTGTCTCTAGCAAAATATGATTCCATGAATCAGTAGAAACATGACTAAAAATGTATGGTTAAAATCTCCATAGCTCCATATAGTATATATTTCTTAATCAATACTTGCATCTTTTATTTTCCAGTATTTGGTAGAGGAGTAGGTGTAGTTCTAGTTCATAAGTACCAGTACATTATGAAGTATATAACTAATCATGAAATTCTTAATTTAAATTAGAGGTTTAGAAAAAAAAAAAATGAAAAATCCATTACATGCATTGCATATAGAAAGTTATTTTTATGCACTTTTATTTTCAAAAGATATCCGTACTTCAAGGAATAGTGAGATAGAAAGAATGTCGACCTAATAAAAAGAGAGGTAGACTTAATTTTTTCATATCAACATAAAAATAAAAATACCCACCATCCCCTATTACAATGCGATCCATTAGCCATAAACAAATAATATTAGGAAGATCAATCTTTCACTTAACCGGTTATATTTTCGCTCACGTGCATTGCACGTTCGCCACTCCAAGCCGACCTCGTGCTTCTTCACGTGCCCAGTTCCGGTTCCAGTGCGATGCGTATACAAGTCGAAACCATTGCCTTTCAAGTCGAAACCATTGCCTTTTCTATTACTTTCTTTTTTGTCCCTATAGGGGGTACAAGATAAGAAACAGATGCCATCGAGGATCACTCGATCGCAACCCACCAGACCTCAAGCTTTGCCTCGGAGGCGGCCAGAAGGCGGGCCGAGCGGATTCGAACTCGCCGCATCCTCCCTCCCCCCCGCTTCCCGCTGTTTCGTGGCGTACACAATAGCAAACCAAACAAAAGAAAATTGCTCCTCGCCCAATTGCAGCACCAAATGCGTCACTTGTGCGTGTCTCGAGACGATTAGTGATTTACACCACAATTCACATTGAGTCGGTGAAATCCACCAATATCTTCTTGCCACATGGCCTAGTTTCGTTTGAGGTCATGGTTTGGGATCCCTAAGATTAATGGAAGTGAAAACCCAATTCCCGTGTGCGTTGGTTTCGCCGCTTTCCCCCCCTGCTCGCTTGAGCTGCCTGCAAATCCCCCCCGTATAAAACGTCTCCTCAAAAACAAAATCAAGCGCGCATCACACTCATCAATCAGCAAGAAATAAAAATAAAACCAAAATCTCGCCTCCGTCTGATTTTCCCTCTCTCCTCCCGTACCTTTTTTTTCCCTCTCTCTCCCTTCAAAACCCTACCTTCCGGCCTCCTGCTCCCTTCTGTCTCCTTCGCCATGTCTGGGGTTGAGGGCTCCAGCCTCCAGCCAGCCGAGCTCCGGTTGCCGTCGCCCCACCACCGAGCGCCTCAGGTCCTCCGCCCCGCCGCCCACCGCCACTTCCCCTTCTTCCCCGCACCCAGGACCTCCTCTCCCACCCCTGGCCTTGATCCCCATGTCCTCCCTGGCCGATCGCTCGGACCCGCCGACAAGGACCGGATCGCCGACGTGAGTGCCGCTATGCTCGCTTTGCACGTGGTTGCTTAGGCGTCGTCGTGTTCATTTTTTTTAATTTTTTTTTTTTGTCATTTTTCTATTTTCTTCCGGTCTTTCATGATCATCTGGATGTTTCTCCCTTTTACTTATCCTTTGATCTTATTCGGTTTTATCTCGATTCAAGGTGATATGGGTATTGATTTTCTTTGATTTTTTCTTCTTGCCAAGATGTTATGGGAATTGTTTGCTTGATGATGATGATATATTACTTTTTAACGCCAAGTTTTTATAGTTTATGGAATTGGTTATGTAACCCAAGATTATATATCATCCTGTGGAGAGAGGGGAAGTATCAAGTCTTTAATGACTCTAGTGGTACAGCATTAGAGGTCTAGGGAAAAATAGAAGGCCTTTTGAACAAAATAGAAATTGTCCGTGAGTTTTTGTCCAAGTTCTTGTTTAGGTTATGGGTATTGTTCTGGGCGATGTAGGGGATTTTTGATATATGCTATGGTTTTCTATTGACATCATCTCAAATTCTAGCAGCAAAATGCATCAGAATGTTGAATTTCATGCGTCATATATGTCTATGAATTAGAGCATCCTAGGCTGCTTTGGATTTTTTTTTTTTTTTTGGGTAATGTAGGCTGGTTTGGGTTATGGAGGAGTTTTGACGAATACATTGACGAGGTTATGGTGCTAGACCCTTAGACAAATGTCATACTGTGCAAGCAAAAAGTCCTAGGTTATAAGAGTGTAGCTGCTAAGGTTATGTAGATTACAGACAGAGGTGATAGGTGGTGATTGTGTATGTCGTCCTCCATAAGGTTGTTTTAAAAAACTTAAATCCACAATTGACTGTAGAATGAAATTACTTGACCTCTTTTCTTCCTTAAACTTTGATGCATTATTGATAAAAGGAAGACAAATTAACTATCATAATCTATTGGGAGCATACACTTTCAGTGAAATTTTGATTCTCATGCGTATGGAAGGTGTGCTAGAATATCAGATGGAGGGACAATCTGCAAACGTGAATACAATTATTGTGTGACAAAAGACTAACTTTAAGCACTATTTGGGAATCACAAGATTGAGTGACATAATATGATAGGATTTTCAGATTTCACGTCTAAACTAATGAGATTGGGTTCTTAGTTATGATTCTTTTCGGTGTGATTTGTGGACTTGCAATGGTGTATGTGCTGACTTTCTAAATTGGTTGCTAACAACCTGATTTTGCCATGGTTGCATGCCTTCTGTTTGCTTGATGCTTGTTGCTGTAATCAGGGATCATCTGTTGCACCATGTGATTCTTTTCTGTGTGATTTGTGGACTTGCGACAGCGAATGTGCTGACTTTCTAAATTGCTTGCTAGCAACCTGATTTTGCCATGGTTGCATGCCTTCCATTTGCTTGATGCCTGTTGCAGTAATCAAGGATCATCCATCACATTTCAATCTTCAAATCTTGATTTCACTCGAGCATGTGCAATGGAAGATATTTGATTCAAGAGATATTACACCTTTGGTTGAGATTGTAGCGTGTTTGCTAAATGTCCAGATGGAGATATGTCAGTGCAATTTGCTTAAATAGAGTTTCACATTATATTGTATGCTAAGCAGAAAACAATTTCCACTCACATGGAAATTGTGGAATAACTATAAAGAGATGTTTAATAAATGCTCTTGCATATAATTCATGTGGAGAGTCCACAGTAATGTTCCAGAAATTTTCTTTTTTCCCTCTAGGTGATGCTTAACTTGATGGTACCAAGTAACTCTTTTAAGACTGCCTTTATTAAAGTGTTTATCATCCATTTTTGAATGCTGAAAATTACTTGGTTGCATCAGTTTATGCAGAAGGGATTTGTGGCTGTTGCAAAATGAGATGCAAGTGATATATTTTGAAACCTTGAAAATCGATGCTCAAAATTGTGGTTGTCAATAGCCCTCCATGGCCCTTGGTTTTGGTATCATAAATGGGAACACCATTAAGTAGTTTCATTCTTCATATCTAATGGCAATCCAAATTATGCTTTGTTTGCAAATTAACTTTGGAAGCCTATATATGTTATACTATGAGTGTCTTTTGTCTTTTGGGAGATTCAATTAGTTACTTATGGGTGCCTAGGTCAGGATTTAGATATTTCAAGTGATTTGACATCCTTGATGACACATCCTTTTACTTACTTGGGGAATGTAAAAGTTTATAAATTCTACGAATTAATATTATATTTTTTGTCCATGATATTTTATAAGACATGAAAAATTGACTGGACATGGACATGTTAATCTGTTATGTTGATTCATTCATGAGCGGCTGCAATGGAAGTTATGCAAGTCTGCCTTTTGAAATTACTAATAGAGTTAAGAAACTAATTATTATAGAACCTTTTCAAATATGTGCCTAATTACATAATGGGAGATAAGGGTCTGTTAATATTTGTTTGTTTAGGCTATATAGAAATATTTCATTAAATTGAGACATTTGGGAAGCTGGATGAGTTAAAATGTCTTTGTGCATGTAATGCATAGTTTGGTCTTATGGTAAAGAGGAAAGAATGTGAAATGGTTGCATGATATATTGCCAGTAAGTTCAGAGGAAACATTAGCCATGGCATCTGTTGGTGCAGAAAATGGTTGGACACTGGAGTTCGCTAGAGTTGGAGGAGATAAGATCGCCGATGAGACATGCAAGATGAAGTCCTGGCCGGAGTTGGCTCCGGTAGGACCCTCCAACGGTTAAGTTAGTTCTCTAGCCAAAAAGAATGGAGTACTTAGGAAAAAATTAGAGCAGATAGGAGAGCTTAGAGAAAAAGACGTATCTGGAGAGTCTCTTTTATAGGCGAAACTCATAACAAAATGATGGTGACGACCATAACAGAATGTCAATAGGCCGTTTAGGCTACCAAGAGTTTGTTACGGAGAGTGGGCTGTCATTTGTCGTGACTTGTAGGCGGTTGAATTTCATTTATTGAAGTTCGGATGAGAGGTCAGAGATGTCTGTGCTTAGTAGTAGGTTGCTCATATTGGGATGGAGTATTTGAAGTCTGACTGGCCGAACTCGGAAGTTGGCTTTCAAGTAGTTAATGGTGGACTTGCGATTGAATTTTGTTGAGACTACTTTTGACAGCTTTCAGAAGTTCGGTCGAGAGTAGGCGTGGGCATTTAGACTAGAGGCCAGAGAAGGAACGATAGAATCTTCAATGAGGATTGCAGCCAGGCTTTCTTGAAGGAGCTCGATCGGGACAGTAGAGATTCGAGATTGATTGGGAGCTAAGATGGATGAGTGTTAAGACTCAGGACTTCTTACTGGTGCTGCTTTATTCTTTAGGAGAAGTTCGGACTTATGTCGTTGGAGAAGTCTTTTGGCTGACTCAAGTTCATCCGATCGAGGTTCTTGGTGTAGGATTGCTAAGGTCTGCCATTCATAAGGTGGAGTAGAAGAATTCGGCTGTAGAGAAATTCGGCTGGCCGGGGTTCTTGATTTGTGGGATTGGTGAGATTTGCTATCTGTGGTGAAGGAATTCAGCCGCCTTCAAGATCGACCGCAAGATCAGGCTGCGCTAGGATCTGATACTTGATAAAGTTCTACTGTCTATCTTGACCTAAAGATTGGAATCAGTTGAATTACAGCTCTTTTTACTGTTCAAGCTCATCAGATCGAAGTTTGGCATGCCTTCGACAGGCTCTGCAATCATGGGAAGAAAGCTAAGGGTTGCCGCTGGGAAGACTGTCTGACATTCATGGGCTGGAGGTCGGCCATTCCGAAGTCGACTAAAAACAAGGAGGCAGTTTGACTGAAGTTCAGACCTAAACACCACTGCTTCAAATAGTACTATATCAAGGTCGGGCAATCCACTGGACTTCGGTGGGAGCTATTTTACCCCCAACAACACCTATTACAAGGTTTTTGATTTGACTATTTTCTACCAAAAAAATGATGTTTTAGAAGTCCTTTCTTATTGGGTGGTTTGTTTTGGATTATATTATCATAAGACGGTAGCATTGTTTTGGATTTTGGATTAGAGATGTGTTTTGAATTTTTTTGTTTTATGTAAAGATTATATGAAAATTGATCTAGGTGAGATCATTCAGTCATCAAATTTGATTAGTGGAATCCTTAATGTTTTAAAAGAATAAATCCATGAGCAAAGGTAGAAGGGATGTATATTCCATGCTTTGAAGACCTTTAACAACATTCTTTGAAACCTAATAGTCTCAAGTTAGCCCTTAGCAACAAGATAAAAAATAATAGCCCTTGATTTGTCAAATCTTCAACTTAGATTTCTTTTTCTTAAATTTTAAAAGTTGTTTGACTTGGAACATCTTATTTAACCTTAATGATTGATTACCATTGACTAGTCAACTTAGTCTGTGTCTACATACTTTGGAATATGAATATTAAAATTTTCTAAATGTGTTTTTACTTTTTGAAGGTTGAAAGTGTTGGAAACTTTGGAGACCTCAACAATTGGCATCTGTGCCAAGTGTCTAGGTAACATAATGATGAATATGAGAAAAATGCAACACGTTTTGTTAGAAGGGTCTGACACTTACAGCATTTGATTGTCCAACTTTGAAACAGTTGAGCAGTCAAATGTAATAAGTTCAAATATGATTTCTTTTAATAGGATTTTGAAGAAATCATGTCAATTGCCAACATTATGGCTGACATAAGTAGGATACTTCTGTTTCTACAATTTCTAGGAGTTCTGTCCATTTGTCTCACTTCTTTAGTGTTCAGAATGTTGGGTCTCCAGAAATCCTGAAAACTGTTCAAATTTTGCCATCAGAGATAGACAATCATTTAAAAGCATATTTTTAAGTAAAACCAATTTATCTTTGTTGCAGATGAGATATCATGATGTTTTGTTCTCAGATTCATTTTGTCATTGGTTGTAATTTGGATGGAAGGATTCTAAGTTTTGTACACCTTTTGGTATAGATGCATTGGATCCTCACGTCTTGTTTTGGCCAAGCAGGTGCTCTGGCTATTTGGCTTAACTTTGTTTTTAATCCATTGTTGCTTGTTTTCTTGAGACACACTGCTCTTTGAGTTGGCATTCCTGCTTACCTCTATAATGAATAAAAATTTTCTAGCGGCCATCTTACAATATCAACCACAGAGAGATGCACAAGTGTGCAAGTGTATTTTTCCCCCTTTGTCAGTGATTTTCTGATAGTCGTGTTAACTTCTGTGTCCTCTTTTTTTTGGAATCCAGCATCAATTATTTGTTATGAATATGTATTTCGTTTTTTTCTTTGCAGGTAAAAAAACCAACAAATGGAACAGAAATAGATAAAGTTGAAATTGGTGAAGGGCCTATTGGACAAGGGCAGAAGGAGGAAACTGGTTCTCATATGCTTCCAACTGAGTCAGTGACAGGTGCTAAGCGTCCAAGAAAACCAAAGCCCTCAAAACAGAAGAAAACAGTGCAGCAGCATATTCTTGGAGCAGCTGAGGGTGATCCCTGTGGAACCTTTGGTCGTTGCACTACATGCTTCCATATCCCATATCAGTTCCAGATATGATGTGCTGTGTTTATAGCTTATTTGGTTGAAATGGCATTTAGATTTAGTTATGCTTACCTATCAGGATTAAAGAGAAACAAAAGGATGTTTTTGTGCTCTTACACAATAAAACATGATAATGATTGGTGATGGTACATTTTTGCAGGGAACCTTTCTAATATCTTAAACACTAGCAGCTGCCGCTATGACAGTTCTTTAGGTAAAGTTTACATTGAGATAATTATGAGGATGATTGTATGAGATGCTTCTATTATTACTTTCTTGTGAAGCATTCTTGGATGTTTAATAAGGGTTAATATGACTTGACAGGTTTGTTGACAAAGAAATTCATCAATCTGCTTCAGCGAGCTGATGATGGGACTCTTGATCTGAACAGAGCAGCAGAAATTTTGGATGTATGACTCTTGTGATGCTTCATATATATTGTCTTACAGTTGTCGAAGTTTCACAATGTTTAACTTTCTTGTGTCAAGAATGAGATGTTCTTAAGTTTTCTAGATATTCTTTTCAATTGCTTTGCCAGGTCCAAAAGAGGAGAATTTATGACATAACAAATGTTCTTGAAGGAGTAGGGTTGATTGAAAAAACATTGAAGAATAGGATACGTTGGAAGTACTCACTAGAATCCTTTTCTCTTTTTCCCCCTTCATTAGTTAAAGGGATTTACTAACAAAAGCCATTTGCAAAAAAGGGGAATTGATATGTCAAGGCCTAAGGAGCTGGATGATCAAATTACTGTTTTCAAGGTACTCATTTAATGTCAAGTAATGATAATATGCCATTATCTTGGTGCATCTTAATATTGGAAAGACTTCCTCCTCGCTGTATTTCTAATTCATTTTGTTCTATCAGATGTTAAAATATGTCTTTTAGTGGTTTCTCTAATGGACGTATAGTGAGTTGTGCCTTCAGTTAATCCGTGCATGCCATTATAATATATCTCTGAAATGGTGCTTTCTTTGGCATGTATATTTGTTTTACCTTTTATTTTTTGGATGTTAATAAGGATGATTGAGTTAATCCTTTATTCTCAAATTGAGCTTTGCTAAATGCCACCCACCCCTGCATCCTTTTTATCTAGGGTCTTTTAGTTTTTTTTCCCTTCAAGTACCTCACCTCCTTCCTTTTAGAAAAATTACCTTGCTACTAGCGTGTTCTCTAGATTTTTCTCCAATAAACCCATGAGGCTTCTGAAGTTCTTCTGAAGTTTGTTCAAATAAGAAAACCTGCTCAGGATTCAAGATAACTATGTTTGAAAGTATAATGATATGGGAGGTCATGCAATAGCAATACCGTGGGAGCCTTACATATTATGGGTTACCTTGACTTTTAAAATTCGACCAATTTAGAAATGGGATACCTTTTTTTGAAAAAAAAAAATGCTCAATGTGTGCGTTGGGCCCTCAAAGAAAAAGGAAAAGCATTAAATGCCAATGATTGGCATGACTTAAAGAGGTTTATGCTTGATGAGAGTAGTTAATTTATTTGGGAACACTATTAAGTTTAAATGTTTTATGTACAAAGGTAGGTAAGGTTGGAACTTAGTTCGGGCTAGCCCAAGGCCTGTTGGACTAGGCTATCTTAGGTTGTACTTTGGCTTGGTTCTAAGAGGGTCCAAATTGGGTTTAGGCTTGGGTTATAAAGCCCAAAAGAAAATTAGGCTTAACCTAAGCCCTATCGAGGTCGAACTTAAAGCACAACCAAACTTGGCCCCAAAACCTTAAGTCTTTTTAATATTTTATCAACCCACCTCCCATGCCATTGTTGCAACAGGAGGAGAACCTCGTCCTAGCACGAGCAAAGTCGAAGGCCCCGTTCACGAAGGACGGGATGGGGGGAAGCCTCGAGGACCGGTCCTCATGTGCCCCCACAGCCGGCTAGGAACAGGAGGAGAACCTCGTCCTAGCGTGAGCAAAGTCGAAGGCCCGTCCACAAAGGACGGGATGGGGGGAGAAGCGAGGACGACGGTTCATGTGCCCCCACAGCCGGCTAGGAACAGGAGGAGAACCTCTCCTAGCGTGAGCAAAGTCGAAGGCCCCGTCCACCAAGGACGAATGGGGGGAGAGGCGAGGACGACGTCTGTGCCCCCACAGCCCGTTGGGAACAGGAGGAGAACCTCGTCCTAACGAGAGCAAAGTCGAAGACCCGTTCACGAAGGACGGGATGGGGGGAGAAGCTCGGACGACGGTCCGGATGTGCCCCCACAGCCCGTTAGGAACAAGAGGAGAACCTCGTCCTAACGTGAGCAAGGTCCAAGGCCGAGCCCCAGAGTCTACGGCAAGCTTCACTGCAGAAGATGAGGTCTCCTTCGGACCTCAGCTTCAACTTCGGTGTCAGCATCAGCGGGAGACGGGATCTCCCCCAAGCGATCATAACCTTGACTGCAAAAGAGGAGGTCTCCCCCGAATCGACTTCGGTTGATGAAGGTAATGTCAACTCCGACCCTGACCATGGGGGGCGACATTGACTCGGCTTCAACATCGGCTTCACCAATTTTGGCTGGAAACGAGTCCCACTTCAACTCCAAACATCGACTGGGGACGAGGTCTCCCCCAAGCCTTTCAACTTCAGCATCAACTATTGGCTGGAGATGAGACCTCCCCCGAGCTTCAACCTGCAACAGCATGGAGCCCAGAAGAAGACTTTGGCGGTCGCCTTTTCTGCACTCCCTTCCTTCGAGTTTCGAACTCGGGAGTGGGGGGACTATTATTGGGGATAAATCCCGCTCCTGCCGAAGCCCGGCCCGACGCTCAGCCCAATGTAACAGTAGCCGCTGAGTTTAGCGCCAGGCGCCAGAGCCCCTAGGTTCCGAACTCCCCTGCTCCGGGCCGAACTCTCAACCTCCGGGCCGAACTATTGTCAATTCCCATGTTCGTTCCTCTTCCCTAACTTTCCCTATCAAGTTCTTACTCTTTTCTCAGCCTCTCTTAGGCTCCCTTCCCCCAAAACCCCCTCGAAATCCCTTCTTCTCGTTGTTGCCTCCTCTCAATTGAAATTGGACCACTTCCCCTCCTCGTCCTCCTCTTTGCCCTCCAAGATGCAGATAGTGAAGAAGGTTCTTGCTTCTCAACCGAATTTGAACCCCTTAGTCAAGTTGCCGTGTTGGTACCAGACCTTGACCGGTTGGTTGGCGGTAAGGTTCAGTATGCCCCCATACTATTTCATGCCGGGCTCGAACCAACATAGTGAAGAGGGGGAGAGGGAGAAGGAAAGAAAGGAAAAGAGAGAGAGAAGGGGAGGGAAGAAAAGGGAGAGGGAGAAACGGCCTCTGAAGGCCATTGGAGGATTGTCGAGGCCATTGCTGCTATTGTCGAGGTGGGCGTTGTCTAGAGTTGACACAACAGAGAGGGGGAGAGGGAGAAGGAAAGTGAGAGAGAGAAATGACCGCGAAAGTCCACCGGAGGGCTGCTGAGCCACTGCTGCACTATCGAGGCGATGGGCATCAATTCGATTGAAATAGGACCTTTGGCTCCTATTTTATTTTTTATTTGGATTTTATCGGGTGAAGTTGGTGATTCTGTTGCTGACTTTCCTGTTATTTCTTCTTATTTTTTTGTGATTTTTCGATGAAGTTGTTAGTACTATTTCTGGTTAAAGGGAGTACACTATCAATAGTTGGGGCAAAAAGTCATATTACAGTGTGATTGATGTCCCTTAAAAAAAGTAAGTGATTTGCACGGGACTCTTTTTGGTTAGAGGGAGTAGACTATCAATGGCTGGGGTGTGAACATATCAATCTTTAATATTTTGATAGTCTTAAAACTCTAAACCCTGATAGGATTCTCTTTTATTGAAATTATTTAAAATCGCAGAAAAACAAACCCCTACTTTTCAGTGTTACTCCAGAGTAAATAAACTATTTTTTGGTATCACATACTAAGAAATTAGGAAACGAAAGGATGATGTAACTCGTCCGGTTCAAAAAAAAAAGAAGAAGCGACATATTGATGAGTTGAGAAATTCCACATATTGATAAATTAGGATTTTCATCTCAAAACTGTCTTTAAAATATCTTATTAACTTCTCTTCTTGCGCATTGACTTCCACTTAAAGAGTTTTCATGGAGGACAAATGTTAAGGAGTGTCTGGAGATGAATCAAATAGAGTGGAACTTATTTAGTTGTGTAAAGGATTTAAGAAGTGAAGGTGCACGGTTGTGCGTTAGTATGTAACATGTTTCTCACCAAATTTTGTTTACTATAGGGTGAAAAGTGATAAAATAAAGGAGCTAGTTGAAATAAATGTCTAGAGATGCTTTCAGTAATGGAAGATCTAGAATTAAATGGCTTTAAGAAAAGGGCATTCAATAAATACACAAGCTTAGGGAGGAAATGAAATTTGCATTGGAATTATGTAGCGAAGACCTTTTTTATTTTGCACGCGGCTGCAGTTGTCACCATCAAGCTCCACTATATAAAGGACCCTTCCGACACGCTAAGGCTAAGCTCTCTGAACTCTCGACTCTCTAAGCTCTCCTCCACATCTCTAAGCTCCGGAACTCATTCCGAGCACTCCATTACTGTTGGCCGGAAACTAACTTGACCGTCGGAGGGTCCTGCCGGAGCCACCACCCCACCGGTTCCGGACGGGACTTCGTTTTGCAGGTCCCCGACGGCGCTCAGCGGCCTCGATTTCGGCGACCTCCGGCGGCGACGGATTTCTGCACCAACAATAAGTATGGGCTGTAAACAATATAAATAGTGCTAAAGGATGCTACAATGGTCTAAATAAAAATATATTTATAAAATATTTTAATTAAATATAGATTTTTGATAAAAATAAATGAATAATATTAATAAATAATAGTAAATTAAAAAATCATGAAAAATCAATATTATTTAAAGAGACTTCAAAATTGTATTTATGGAATAATTAGATTACCTTTTGCATTAATATATAAATTATTAAATTTTTAAGTGGTTTAAAATTTGAAAAGTTTCAAAAAAAAATATCATTAAAAATTGGTAATATATATTAATGAGAAAGGGTGCCTCAATGCACGAGGCTTTTGCTATAGTGGGGGATAGAGAAGGTCAGATGTATACAACCTTACTGAGGTTATTTTCATATTTTGAACCTCGATACTTTTAAGTCAAAATTGGGTAACCTTACCGTGGTGCCAAGGCCCACTTGCTTGTAGTGTATATTGATAAATGAGATATATTTATTTAGTGAAACAAAGTTACCAAAATCACTAATAAGTCTTAAAACATATAACACTAAATTAAAATGTTTATAAAAAAGTATACATTCATTTTATCTAAGTAATTAATAAGGTGGTTTATGATATGTAGTTTTCAAAATTATAGAAATGGAACTAAAAAGGAGGAAGGATTTTGATATTGGTTGAAAGAATGGTACGAAGTTGATTGGCCACCAAGACTAGAAGTGTAACTGGTGTGAGGCTAAGTTAAGGGAGGTAGGATGATAGGACTGAAGCAGCATCTAGTTGGTAGTCCACAAGAGATCTATCAACTAATCAAGAAACATTTTTTAGGGCTTCAGGGAGGAAAAGAAGAAATAAGAAGAAACTATCTGGTATCAATCATCGGGTAGTCAAGCCACAATCCTATCACTCTAGGGGTCCGAATGATTATGACATGGCCAATCCAGAGGATATGGAGGTGGCCTAGATTCAAGCTCCCATGCAAGACAATCTAAATAATTAGTAGCAGAGGAGGTTTTCAAGTACAAAGCAAAATTTGGACCTTCACAGTATAAGAGGGACTCTGGTTCTGGTTTTGCCAAGGCAGCTCTAAGCTATAGGAGAAGCTAGTTAGTGAGAGTTGTAGTTGGTAGGGTGGTGGTTGGATAGACATTTAAAACCTCGTTTAGTAAAGCTTTTAGAAAGCCAGAAAACAATTTTGGGCTCTCCAAAAGTACTTTTGGATAGTATGGTGATCCTTAGTAAAAAAATTAGAAGCCATTTTTGGCTTAGCTAGAAAGCTAAGGTCTACTTGGGAGAAAAGTGCTTTCTGGTAGATGTTAGAAAGCTATCTTGGCTTTAATGAAATTTTCATAGTGACAAAAATGACCATGAACCGATCTCGTAGTTACATATTATATCATATAATATCATATTATTATACTATACATATCAAATTATACTACATTATATCATAATAATATTATATCATATCATATTATATTACAATATTTTGCAATAATGTATTACATTCTATTACATTATAATAATATCATACTATGTTATAATATTTTAATATATAATAATATGTAATATTACGTTGTATTATGCTCTATTATATACCATGCGAGGTTCTTTATTGTCATTTTGTCATACCAAAAGCATTTTTTCAGTTTAGTTACCAAACACATGTTAAGGTTGAACAACACTTTAGAAAATAGTTACCAAACAGCAAATAACTTTTTGTAAAAGCTCCACTTCCAAAATAGGTCCAAAAGCTCTACTACTAACAACAATCCCAACCAAAGCCTAAGAGTTTTAAAAAAGGAAAGATGGACAGAGATATACTAGCAAGGAAAACCATTCATGACCAGGATCTATATACATATACCCAACAAGGATTGGAAAGCAGCAACGAATTGATTCAAGGCTACAAAAGGACAAGAAGAGGGCTATGTGGAGAACAATCGTAGAGTGGCTCTATTTCAGCCACATCCCTACAAATGCTACCTCCAATACACACTCGCACAGCATGATTGACATCATCTAGAAAGTAGATCAGAGTATCGATCCTCTTGGACCAAAGGACGTATATAGTGAGTTACTTGATGCAGATAATGAGGAACTAAATAAATGAGTAGAATGCTATTAGAGCAGATGGCCCTTATATGAGTTGATTATGATGTGTGATAGTTGGATTGCCCCTAATAAATAAAGCATCATAAATTTCATGACATACTATGATAGTAAGACATTTTTCCAAAAGTTAGTTGATACTTTCAACAAGGTGCATGATACTCGATAGTTGGTACATCTTGAGCTTGATGGAGGAGCTTATTGACTAGGCAGATGAGGAGCATGTCATGTTGGTGCTCATAGATAATGAATCACAATACAAGTCTGCCAGAGATATTCTATTGATCAGGAGATCACACATTCTAACAGATAGGCAAAATCTGTAGGGTAAAGCTGGTGGTAGAGATGGCCCAGACTATGATGAAATTCATATAAAACTGCACATGGGTGTTGATTTTGATGAGGAAGCACATTAATGGAGAGATCCTAAGGCTAGTAATCACCTAGTTCCTAATACACTACATTGCACTTAATAGCCTTATTGAAAAGAAGGCAGAGCCATCGTGTATCTTCATCAATGCAAAGTGGTAGGACTATATATATATAATTGTCACGGCATAGACCAGAGCCATGTGGAGGCATTAGTGATAGGCACCTTATTTTGGAAATGGGTCAAGGAACTAGGTAGGGCACTTGCACCATTATATCGTGTGCTTGGAACCATTGTTGGTGAGAAGCATCCCTAGATGAACTTCTGTTACCACATAATGCTAACGACCAAGGCCAAATTAGGGAGGCTAATCCGAAACATGCTAATGATAATATCAACGTCACTGAGGAGAGGTGGGATACCCAGATAAAGATAATAAATTGCAGCTAGCAAGTAATCCAAATACAAACCTTTCCTGCCTCAATGTTGCTGCAATAATAAGCACTATCATGTGCTTTATCATTTGCTAATTAAATCAAATACATGCCTTGGTAGCTTACTACCTCAATCTAAAGTTTCCATATACATTTGTAAGAAAAGTTTGCATGATTTATAAGATGAAGCCTAACACCACCACTGTTGCCTGATGCATAGATGAGGTAAGTTGAATTTAATGGGACACCACTATAGGGAATGATACTATATCTTCACATACATGAAAAATAATGGCATAAATGTTATGTGCTTTATAGACTAAAGCATTTAGAAAGGGCTTCCATTGCTTTGTTGAGAAGGCAGCTATCATAAGCAAACTACATATGAATCTAGGTATTCCTAGACATCGAGTCTAATTCAACTAATATTTTATGAAAAATAGCATTTAATATGCAATATACATGATTGCATTTGTAGCTAAATGATGGATCCATTTTGATGGGACATCCAAATAACTCAAGAGGATAGCTATTGGATCCCTATCATAGATGGTCTCCTCTAGTGGCTATGAGCATAACTGGTCAACTTTTTCACTAATAAATATCAAGCAGCAGAATTGTCTAACCTAGAGGAGACTAAATAACCTAGTATATGTTCATTGCATTCTACGGCTTTGATTTAAGTGCATTACAGAGGTAGAATTAAAATATGATGATATGTTGTACAAAAACTTTGCGTACATGATGAGGATCCTATGATTGGGTAGCTAGAGTGCTAGCATAGCCACCTAGAGCTTGAGAAGCCAAGACCACCCTTGAGACTAAGAAGTATCATGCAGAGCATGCTAGGATGAACGCAGAGCAATGGATAGAGTGGCACATACCACACAACCAATCAACACCCAACAACAACTAAAAAGGTCAAAAGGGAGCCGATTAGGATCATCACATGACTTTATGTCATACACCCATGCCAAGGATATGATTGGGAGTTGCTGAGGAGAGGTTACCATGGTACATATACCAGTTAGGGAGGTCGATTTGGTCAAGGTAGAGGGCCTAGACAAGCCACCCAACAGAACCAAACATAGTGATGGAAATCAAGGTTTACACACGTATTTCAGAAAGAAGCGTAATTAAAAAATCCTAATTCTAATTTAATTTTATGAGTTTATTTAAGATTTTTTTTATTTTATTTTATTAGTATTTTTATTTTTATTAGGACTTGATAAGTGAAGTTTTGTTAAGATATAATTTAGCAAATAGAGTTTTATTAGGTTGTTTTTTGTATCTTTATTTAAGAGCTCCATCTAGACGAAGAAAAACAGGCTTAAAGGCTTGATTGATTATTTATTTTGTTTCTTAAAAATTTTAAATTTTAAATTTTTTTGTTTTAAATTTTTTGTTTTATTTTTTTAATTTTTTTTTATTTTTTTTTGCTTTACATCAAATCGGTATCAGAGCCCATGGTTCTGATTCCCAGTTTCGTGCTCTCTTTTTCTTTCCTCCGTGTCGCATCCCCACCCTCCCTTCTTTGTTTAGACACCATCCTCCCTTCCCCTCTCCGCGTCTCTCTCTCTCTCTTTCTTTCTTTCGGTCCGCCCAAACCGTAGATCCAATGCGTCCTGCTTCGCTGGCCCTTCCCGCCACCCTCCTGCCAGATGCCCTCCTGTGTCAGAGCAAGGCCCGTCATCGACCATCATCGCCGCTTTCATCGTCGACGTCATGCCGATAATCGTCTTCCCTCCTCCCCGTTGTCGTCGGCGTCCGTAATCATTTCCAATCTCCCTCAGGAATTCCGATCGGGTGGAAGGCTTGGAGCGATCGAAACAGACAACAACTTCCCGTCGATTGACCGAGCATCCCTCTATTTCCCTTCCTCTCTACCGTGTTGCATGCAGCTCCTCCCCGTTGTCGCCGGCGTTCACCTCCGATCTTCCTTCCTAGCGTCGTTGACCCCGCCCCTTCTCGCCCGATCGATCGGCAGCCCTTCCTCCTTCCCCCTCTTTCTTTTTCAGTTCGACCCAACCGGTAGATTCGCCGGCTGTTCGCCATCTTCCATCGCACAGCCGACCAACAGGAGTCCGCCGCTCATCTTCCCTACCTGCTGGAAACTGGAGCCCTGGAAGCCATCAGAGAAAAAAAAAAAGAGAAGAAAAGAAGGCACAACCTTCTGAAAACCACGCAGTCTACTGACCACGTGTGAGCCGACCGTCAGTCCACAGACTAGATCCGTAGACCCGATCCAAAAAAAAAAAAAAATTCTTGGAGGTCACCCCTTGTCTTCAACCTACAAGCGTATTTAATTTCATGTACAATCTCTTTACTAAATTTTAGATTCTTTGAATCTTTGAATAATTTATATCATTTTTTTGGCTCTTATTTTTATCCTTTATCATATTTCTCCACATATTTTATTATTATACGCATCAGACATATCTATATATTTTTTTGTTGCACGTACCATACAGATAGACATTACGTTCGATCCTACAATTTTATTATGACCATCATGACTAGAATTTTTAGTACATATAAGTAATTAGTATAATATTAAACACTTTCTGGCTATCATAACTATTGGTAACCTGAAAGATGCACATACCATTATAGAAAAAGAACTTGAATCTGTCAAAAATATCCAAACAACTTTCCAAGAAATTTTAAATCAAATTTATCGATCATTAGATCAACTATATATTGAGATTGGTGAGCTTCGTACTAGCCAAGTAACCACGTAGACATGGCCAATCTAATAGGTCAACAGATAGAATGCCAAATTTTCCTAAGAGAGTCAAGATAGGCAAACAACCTATAAAAAATGATCTTCCTAGTAGTCAATTTATTCATCGATCTCCTTCACGAAATCTTAAACCTACTGAAGGTCAGAGTCATGTCATGCACACTAGTCAATCTTTCTAGACATCCCCAATTTATACAACAGTCCCTTCGATTATCCATCATTCCACGAATAATTTTAAAGGTCCCCATTATCATAGAAGGGATAAGTATGATCGAGAAGGCTATGAAGGAGGAGAGTTGCTGAATTCCACATCAAGGTATCCTAGGCAATCTACTAGGTATGCACGAAATCCTGGATATTTTTGACCCCAAGAATAATAATTTAGAGTATATTCAAATAGATATAAAGATTTAGAAGAACCACTTAAAGAGGTTAAGATTGAAGTAGCCTTTTATGATGGTAGACTAAATCTAGAGACGTTTCATAACTGGTTATTAGATTTAGAGATCTATTTTGAGTGGTATCATATGTCGGATACCTCTTGCATCCGTTTTGCAAAAATAAAGCTGATAGGTTCTACCAAAAGATATTGGCAAACAGTTAAAAATGATTTAGAGTGAGTAGAACATCCTATAGTATTTTGGGAGGAAATGAAGTTTAAGTTGTACGAGAAATATGTTCCTATGTATTACAAAAATCAGTTATTAGACCAATGGTATACTCTTAGGCAAAGAAAAACCAGCATTACTGACTACATGACTTGCTTTAAAAACCTGTAGTTGAGGTATGATATATCTGAGAAGTCATGAAAATTGATTTCTAAATTTATTAGTAATTTACAAAAGAATCTAAAAAGAAAAATCTCTTTCTATTCATCAGATTCTATAGGAGAGATATCATAAAATTCTAAAAATTGCGAAATTTCATAGAACGTCATTTCAAAAGAGAGGAGCTTATTTTTCTAATGAATCTGGATAGTCTAGGTCTATTCCTGATAGTCGTATAAGAAGTATATCATAAGTAGCCCCTTTCCATCTAGGATCAAATCCCACAGACACTAGGATCTGATAACCCACGCCAAAGATATCTCAATCAACCAGTTCTTCAAACATAGAGTGTCACTATTATCATGAAAAGGATCACATAGCTACTCGATATCTACACCGTACTCTGATCATAGAACCAGAATATGAGAAAACATTATTTGAAAATGCATTAGAAGACTTTAATCTTTCAAAACCAGCTAATTCAGAAAAAGAGTATGAGGAAGAATATGAGAAGTCAGAAGGTCATGTCGTCATGCGATGTATAGTCACCGCTCCTGCAGATTTTGAGACTTGGAAATGTCCTAGTATTTTTCATACTTATACCCAATATGAAGATAAGGTCTGTAAACTTATCATTGATGATGGTAGCTCTATGAATATTGTATTTAAAGCTATCGTTAATCGACTAAAGTTGAAACCTCAATTCCATCCTCATCCTTATAGAGTTGCTTGGATGTATAAAACATCTTTTCCTATTAATGAATGATGTTTAGTGCCAATTAAGATGGAAGCTTATTCTGTTGAGATTATGTATGACGTATTACCTATGGAGGTAGCTAGTATCTTATTAGATCGGCCTTGAATTTATGACGTAGACGCTCATAATTTTGGTAAAGAAAATACCTATATTTTTATGCATAAAGATAAAAAAATAGATTAAATCCTGTCAAATCTAGCGTGTTCCGACTTTTTAGAAAAGACAAGAGTTCTTCTTAACCTTTCAATCAAAAAAATTGTCACATCTTAACTCATAAGAAATTTATGGAAGAGAGTTCAGAGACTGAAATTATGTTAGCGATCATTCCTAAAGATGAAATTCGATTGACCTCAAACTTACAAGATAACTCACCTCCTGAGATTGAACTACTATTAGAAGAATTTAAGTTTGTGACCTCAGAAGATATACCAGATGGCCTTCCTTTCTTGTGAGACCTTCAACATACCATTGATTTAGTTCCCGGTTCCTAGATATCTAATCTTCCACACTATAGATTGAACTCTAAGGAACGTGAAGAAATGAGAAGACAAGTAAATGATTTATTATAGAAAGATTACATTCGAGCTAGCCTCAGTTCATGTGCTCTACCAGCCCTTTTAACACCAAAAAAAAGATGGTACATAGAAGATGTGTGTAAATAGTAGGGCCATCAATAGGATCACTGTCAAGTATAAATTTCTCATTTCTGGGCTTGAGGACATGCTTGAGTAGTTAGCTGGCTCTGTAATCTATTCTAAATTTGATTTGCGTAATGGGTATCACCAAATTAGAATTTGACCTGGAGATGAGTAGAAAACTATCTTTAAAACCAAGGATGGTCTTTATGAATGGTTAGTTATGTCATTTGGGTTATCCAATGCTCCTAATAAATTCATGCGATTTATAATGGAATTGTTGAAACCCTTCATTAGTAAATTCTTTGTCGTATATTTTGATAATATCCTAATCCATAGTAGATCTAGGAAAGAATACTTAAGTCATCTTAGAAAAATTTTTATTACTCTTAAATCTGCTAGATTATATATTAATATTAAAAAATATTCATTCCTTCAAAATCAAGTATTATTTTTAGAGTATGTTGTATCTTTCCAAGGTATCATGGTTGATCTTAAAAAGATGAAAACAATTAGAGAATGGCCTAAACCAAAATCTCTATTTGAAGTTCGTAGTTTTCATGATCTAGCATCTTTTTATAGGCATTTTATTAGAAAATTTAGTACCATCATAGCTCCCATCACAAATTATATAAAAAAAAATTTCATTGGTTAGCTACCACCGCCAGAGCTTTTAATGAAATTAAGCTTAAGATAATTAAAGCACCTGTTTTGATCCATCCTGACTTTTCAAAAGTTTTTGAAGTAGCCTATGATGCATCAGACGTTGAAATTGGAGTTCTTAGTCAAAAGGATCATCCTATAGCTTATTTTAGTGAAAAACTTAACGATGCTAAGCAAATATATTCTATATATGACAAAAAATTTCATGCTATAGTTCAGGCTCTTACATATTGGCGATATTATCTTTTACCCAAAGAGTTTATTCTATATTTTGATCACGTGTCCCTTAGATATATTTAGTCCTAGAAGAAACTTAGTGCTATACATGTCAAGTGGGTAGAGTTTCTTCAGGATTATACCTTTGTCTTCAAATACCAAGTTGGTGTTAAGAATAGGACCGCTGATGCACTAAGTAGGATAATTATTGCCTCCAATCTATGAATGCCGAGGTAATTGATTTTGAGCGAATAAAAGATGACTACTAGCATTATCCTGATTTTGCTAGTATTTATCAAGAGATTAGTCAAGAAAACCATCAAGAATATGTTGACTTTATGAACAAGAACGGTTACCTATTTAAAGGTTGTCATCTTTGTATACCTCAGACATTTATATGGGATTTTCTTGTTTGGAAACTTCATGCAAGAGGACTAGTAAATTATTTTGGACGTAATAAGATTATAGCTATGGTTGAAAATAAATCCTACTAGCCATTTCTTAAAAAGGACGTAGTTAAAATCCTCTCTCAGTGTCATATATGTCAATTAGCTAAGACTAGAAAGTAAAATACTGATTCATATATATGCCTTTACTGATTCTTCATTCCTCGTGGAAAGATCTTAGTATGAATTTTATTCTTGGATTACCTAGGACTACTAGGAGATATGATTCAATTTTAGTTATTATTAATAGATTTTCCAAAATGATACACTTTATTCCTTGTCAAAAGACTTTTGATGTCTCTTCTGTTGGTAAGTTATTCTTTAGAAAAATTATCAGACTTCATGGATTGCCCTCTTCTATAGTGTCTGACCGTGATGTTAAATTTATGAGTTATTTTTAGAAAACCTTTTAAAAATTATTTGGGACCACTTTAAAATTTTCTTCAGCTTTTCATCCCCCAACAGATGGTCAAACAAAAGTTGTAAATCATAGTCTTGATAATTTACTTAGGTATCTAGTTGGAGATAAGCTTGAAAAATGAAATTTGTCATTGCTTACAGTAGAATTTGTCTATAATAACTCAGTAAATAGATATACCGGCAAAAGTTCTTTTGAAATTGTTTATGGCTTTAATTTCCGTCAACCTATTGATTTTGTTTCCTTACCCATGAATAACCACACTTCTGAGTTTGCCACTTCTTTTACTAAACACATTCATGATGTTCATACTGACATTAGGCAGAAGATTGCTGAGTACTGAAAAATATAAACTTACTGCTGATGCTCACCACAGAAAAGTGGAGTTTAACGAGGGTGACTATATGATGGTTCGTATTCGTCTTGAATATTATCTCCGAAATTCATTCAAAAAATTGCATGCTCGAGCCACTGGTCCATTTCGTATTCTTCGTAAACTTGGGCCTAATGCTTATTATATAAAATTATTCTTTAATTTAAAATTTAATCCAATTTTCAATGTTGAGGACTTGCTATCTTATCAAAGCACATTCGAGCCTCTTATCATGTATGTAGGTGATAGCAAGGATCACACTCCATCTCCTTCAGTGCTAGTTCTGATTCTTCCGTCACTTTCATCATTTTCATTAGATCAAATTAAACGCATTATCACGGATGAAATTATTTCTTCTGCTGATGGAGGATTTCAAAGATTTTTTATCAAATGACAAAGCCTTCGAGACTTAGATGCTACTTGGATTTCCGAATCCAGATATTATAGAAGATTACTTCAATTCCTCGCTAGAGTCGAGTTCTTTCCAGCCAGGAGGGAATGACGGGAATCAGGGTTTATGCACGTATTTTAGAAAGAAGCATCATTAAGAAACCCTAGCCCTAATTTAATTTTATGGATTTATTTAGAATTTTTGTTATTTTATTTTATTGAAACTTTTATTTTTGTTAGGACTCAGTAGGTGGAGTAACCGGAGTTTTGTTAGGATACAATTCAGCAAATAGAGTTCTATTAGGTTACTTTTTGTATCCCTATTTAAGGGCTCCACCTGGGTAGAGAAAAATAGATTTGAAAGACTTGATTGATTGTTTGATTTGATTCCTGAAAATTTCATGTTTCGAATTTTTTTTTTTACTTTTCAATTTTTTTTTCGTTTTCTTTTGGCTTTACATCACATGGTGAGCTAAAAAGGGGAAAAAGGCATGTCTTTAGATCCACTTAGACTCATAAAAAAAAAAAGATGAGAAAACCATTTGCAAATCTGTTAGGGTTTAGACAAGCCAATTGACTAGGACTTCGAAACTACTAAGCCCTCGGATGATCAATTGCCTTGATCATTTGTTGATAAAAGCAATGATGATGATAACTCTTCAAGTGATGACACATCTGGTGTCCTGGGTGGTAGAAGTGGAACCTTGGATATCTTAAGATCTCATGAATATGCCAAAATATCATTGTATGCCAAAACTTATTTTGTACAGTTGGAGTATGACCTACATGTCTACAGTTCATGTGAGACTTCTAATTTGAGTGGTTACTATCCTATTGAAATTGGATGGCCAACCTAGTATCAGACAAAGGATCAGTTTCAAGGGGGCTATTTAGGCTAGAGGGATTACCAGATGCTGGGATAGGCATAGTATTTGTGTTGGAGTCAAGTATCAGGACCAAATTATGAACAAGATCCTCACATTTGCGAGCAGCATAAACACTCCACCAAAGACTAGATGTGAGTACATATTTTTAATTTAAATTTATCTAATATATATCTTTTTAAGCTATATTTATTGAATTATCTATTTTAATTTATTAGTTTTCCACAAAGCACATGGCATAGCCATCCCAAGACCATTATGGAAGAAAAGTTTTTCAAACTAGAAAATAACTTTAGAAACCCCCCCCCCCCCCCCAAAAAAAAAAAAAAAGAGAGAACAAACTACTGAAAAAGGATTAAAACAAGGTTTGCTATATTGGTGCATACCACTACATACTGGCATACTGTAACGTAACATACTGAATCAAGATTCGATACACCAAACCAACTCCCATACCAAGCGTATTGACACCATACCAATATGGTACCGATACATGGCTCAGTAATGAGATTGCAAACCTTAGTTAAAATCCTGAAATGACACCATATCATCACACTTCTACATACCTTGCATTAGTACAGTACATAATTGTATGGGCTCGGTACCTAATGGGTACAACACTTGATACTGATTCAAGAAACTTTAGCTGCCAAAATTGGGAATGAGTAAAGGACTGGATATAGGTGCTGGTGGGAGGTAAAGATAATATTTTAAAACCAAATTAAGATTACAAGGGACTTCAAAAGTAGGTATATTATCCTAGGTATAAGATTCCTACTACTACGAAACAGATATGGATAAGAAATTTGACTCGATGAAGAGAGAAGAACACCACATTCAGTAGAGTCAATGGCCAACACAAGAAATTGATGCTGTAAGTGGGCCTTGTCACATCACACAACAAATACAAGCTGTTCTTTTCGGATCGATGAAGAAAGTTCTTGGTCCTTTATATATGTTACTTTCCATGAAAAGACTGTGCGAATCTATGAGTGAGGAAGAGAGAGAATGAGAATGAGAGAGAGAGATGGCACCTGGTACAGCATGAATGAGAGAGAGATCGTGAACACGTCAGGCGAAAATATAAAGAGAATGAGAGAGAAAAGTTTATCATCTCAAGTTCAACAAAATAAGAGGCTACGAATCTTTAAATGCCAAAATTGTCAATTTCTAATAACAATTAACAAGAATATTTATATGGTGATCCTTGGGAGAAAATTTAACAACTTGATCCCTTTCATTGCCCTAAATCCAGATTATAGCGCATGATAAAGGGATAAATCTTAATATCAAATGATAAAAAAACTTTAAAATATTGGTAATATACCATTCAAAAAACTCCGATGCTGCAATATATTGGTGGTAATAGACCCTGGATGAAGTGAATTAACTGTAACTTCTATCTCTTGTTCCTGTTTATGAAAAATAAACAGGCAGTTATTGTCAAACAATTCAAAATATCAGCTAAAACAGGATGTTAATTAGATGCATATATCAGGCAGCAAGAGGCTTTCTAAGCTCATGTGTCATGCTTCAAATGGCAAAATAGTTTTGCTTATGTACTTCAAATCCTGTCCCTGAAGGATGAAAGATCACCTTTTGCACCAACTCAGAGAGAACATCTGTTTAGAAGGGTGACTGTTGGTCTGTGATAAGATAGCTGACAATTGCCCAGGAATAAATGGCACTTGTTTTTCTGGCATAAGGTACTATTGGAAAACGGGGATAGTAATTCAATAGAAAACAATGGAAGCACAATGGAAGGTATGATTAGTTAATTCATCTGAATGTTGAGAAGAATTGGACCTTTTATAAGCATAAAATATATACTAACAAAACTTCCGAAAAAATGGTTTTCCCTCAGAAAATATTCACTGCATATGTGTAACATTTTTCAGTATTTAAAGAGAGAAAAATACCTTAAGATGGTTAGAAAGCTCATGAGCATGCAATACATTGGCAAGCTTCGATTGTCCATAAGCAAGAAAACTATAGTACCTAGAAGCGAAAACAGAATCCGAATTTATTTCATTCATAGAGCTCCTAACGCAATGGAATATCAAAACTAATTATAGGAAAGCACTCATCCACTTTAACATCAATGAGTAACTAACTAGAAAATGATCTTCAAAAACTTAATGGACCTTCATAAACTTCTCACATTATCTTACCCTGACTTTTCTTTGATTTTGTCAAAATGGATTCCTTCATGATATGTAAGCTCGTAAGATTCAGAAGAGACAATAACTATTCTTCCTTCTATACCACTTTTATGGGCTGTGATTCTCATGTTTTCCAATATATGATTTGTCAAAAGAAAATGACCTGCAAGATAACAAAATGTCTCATTAATCTTCTGCTTCAAAGCATGCTTTTGTGTATAATTGCAGGTCTACCTTATGTACCAACATTATGGGATCACAACTGTGCCACTCTAGTTTGAAGGAAGCTTTATTATAAAGCAGACAATATGACACACAATAGTGCTTGCCTATGATACTATATAATCCGGCATGAAATAAGCATAGAACATGGAACATGAAATTTTATTAAACATATCATATGCATGTTACATGTTTATGCATGTGGTGTGTGTATGGACGTATATGTGATGTAAACTTCAAGGTGGTAAGCATACCAGCCAAACGTTACAAAGATGAAAACATGTAGAACCAATAACTTGGATCATTAAATTACATAGTCCAACACATTAAGCATGAAAGTAAGAAGATTTTGTTGATAAACACAAAGAAAGAATGCTTATTGATGATATGAGAGCAAGCTTGCATACAAATTTAAGAAAATGAAGGAAATCACTGGAATGAAGGGCTGAAAACTAGTAGAACTTAAGTAGAATATGTGGAGCGCAGTTTTATTGGTAAAAAAAAATGATATGGGTCAAAAGATATTAGCTAAGAGAAAACCATCTATGATTATGTTTTATTATCTTGGACCAGAAGAAATACCATGGTGGATGATGAAGTGCAAAGATGCTTCTAGGATGCTGTGTAACCACAGCAACCTTTTGAAGGTTATGATAAAACATTGTAAGAAAACTAAATTTGCAATGCTGCAAGGTTCATAATATTGCACCATGATAAAGGGGCCCATGTACATTAGATGAATTTGGCAAAGAAAGCAGGAAACTAAAGGAAGCACTAGAGTAGCACAAATTGAGATTTAAGATAAGGACTAGTTAAAAATGGAAAACAGAATGAAATGATGTGGCACATGATACCAAAATACCCAAACTGACAGCAAGTAGAGCAAAATGGATTTCATGTTGAAATTTAAAAGAAGAGAGAGGAAGACTTAAGATGACATGGATTGAAGGTGTGGGAAATGATTTTGAAAAAGCTAATAGTAACAAGGGATATAAACCCAAAAAGCCAGGCCCCAAAAAAGTACAGATAGGCTATGGTAAAGTCATGCACTAAAAATTTCTAGTATAAATTATGTCAATAATTGTCGACATAACAAGTCAACTAAAAGTCATTGTGACAGGATGCTTTTACATCATTAGATTTTGATCACTGTTAGCCAACTCAGATTAAATCGTTTACCACAAACAAGAATGAGAACTGGATGATATGCAACATTGGTATATACGTAGTATTTCAGGAAGACATGGTAGTTAGAACTTAAAAGTTGGAAGATATTATAATTCTCCTGGTTCTCTGAACTTTATTCTTCTGGTTAAAGAGCAAGAGATTCTCTTTGACTTTGATAAAAGGGTCAGAGCATAGACTGTTTACCATGATAATTGATAAAAAGAACAAAAAATATGTTATGAACTGGAAAATGGAACATTCTCTATAATTTCATTATAAGGTGACTGATAACATTCTTGCAGAATAACCATCCAATCCTACTGCATTTTGTGGGGGGAACCTTAATCCTTTCTTTCCTATAGGCCACTTTATAGTTCCTGCAACATATAAGTTTTCGTATATTTCCATATTCTTGTGATGCCACATCAATCCCGAAAACTCTTCTGTCATTTATGTCCCAATTAAAAATTTATAAGTTTCATAAAACAGAATGAACAACAATATACCGACCAAAGTAGTGAGGCAAAACGTAAGTAGTTTGTCGCAAATTGCAGCTCAACGCCATCCCCGGAAAGCATGAATGGAGCCATCGCAATTCCTGCATTGTTGCTTCAGAAAGATAGAAAAAAAAAGTCATTTTTGAAATACCATAGCTGTTAAAACTTAGGAAGTTTGATGTCACTAGATAAGAAAAAAGCAAATCAGCACTAATTTTTATGAATTATCAGAAAAATACAATAAGTAATTACTGCAAACCATATTTCTATCTTGAAACATGTCTTGCATGAGGATGTTCGGTGGGAGATTCAGCACATTGAAATTTTCTGCAAATTTTCTAACAGATGCCATCAAGCTAAGGTCTAGTTCCATGACATCGATTCTAGCAGTAGGAATTTCTTTCATGATTGCTTCTTTGACACCAGAACCGGTAGATAGATTCCTGACTGCCATTACTACATGCACACCACGCAAAGCGAGAACTCGGCATGTTTCAGCACCAATTCCACTTGATGATCCTGCAATAGATGTCTGTTAGGAACCACTACTGGGATTTGAAATTACAAATAAAGTGCTTGGGCTGGATGACACTAAAAAGAGGATCAATGACACATTCACTTTCTACCGTCCAACAAAATTATGCAACTCAATTGCCTGTCAAGTCTCACAGAAGTGTGGTCAAATTCCTAGCTAGTACCATGCAGCCAAGAGAGTGCATCATGCAGTTAATTCAGTAGACAAGAAAAATAAACTAATAAGATAAAAATATAAATTTTGTACAGTGCTTCCAAATCCTTGGTCTGAAAGTTTAGATGTAACATACACAGAACAGAACAAAGTCTAGTCAAAAATCCAAATGATAGATGCTACTTTTCCAAAATATGTGGGCATCAATAGCCTTCATAAACATGATTTACCTAACTTGAGTTAGTAGAGAAAAACAACATTTTTTCTCTTGATGGGAGAATGGAGATGAGCATTCTGTATCTTGATCCATAAAATAGACAATCCTAGGATGGTGCATAACAGATTATTGTAATATTGGTTCTCAATACATGGGCTTATTAATCTTCTTGGAGTAATATATGTTAGGTACAAAGATAATGCCTGTCATTGAGGTTTGAAGGTATATGAAAAGATGAATTAAAGGGGTGATTTAATGACTTCTATGATATAGTTGGGCTCTCAATCATAAGTATGTGCTCCAAACCTGTTGTGTCTCAAATATTTACATGAT
This sequence comes from Cocos nucifera, assembly GCA_006176705.1. NCBI lineage: Eukaryota > Viridiplantae > Streptophyta > Magnoliopsida > Arecales > Arecaceae > Cocos > Cocos nucifera. The sequence continues at coordinate 31,165 of QRFJ01000151.1, forward strand.
TGAGGTTGCGAGGAATCTAACTTCAAGAACCTTTTATGCAGCAATTGCTTTGTCAAGTGGTGAGGGAAAATATAAACTCAACAACAGGAATACCAATTGAAGCAGGATTTTGATGAAACTCTACATTTAATGTTTTGGCCTCAGATGTTACAACATTTGAAAATTGAATTTAATCCTACTTAGAGTAGACAACAACCTCGTCAAGCGATACAAAGCACAAGAAAATAAAGAACAGAGACAAACAGAAAATAAAGGAAAAGGATTTATGCCATATCATTACACAATGAGAAAGGAAATGTGACAAAGGGGAAAAGAGTCGCTGCAAGGTCTTAGGATTAGTTCTAATTTACACATCTTAAAACATGTATCAACCAAAGTTTAATTGACCTTCGTGCCTCTAAACCATCAATTATATTAAAAGACTACATTGAGCCATAAAAACTGCCTAAAGAACTTGTTTTTATTCCTATACATTTAGAAATTAATAATCATGATCAATTGTGTGGTTCCTTAATTTATAGCACATGCTACTAAATTAGTACTTGTAGATTAAGATTAAAGCCTTAATTCCAGTAGAAAGAAACTAGCCTGAGATCTGAACTGTTAATATTTTGCATTCAAAATCAGGTAAAGGCAGCCATGCCAACTAATGCAAGCCTACTGATGGTAAAACACATCAAACGAGAAAAAAATTGCAAGAAAAAACATGTCACATTCAAAAGAAAACAGAAGAGATTGCAGCATAGCTTAATCAGACAGGAAAACAGCCAAAACTCTTGGTATAGATATAGGACTTTCCAACTAACAGAACCATCATAGTACTGTAAAACTCTTGGATGTACTAGATTTATACTCTTGAGAAATAAAAACCAAAGACATGATCTTTTCCTGTATTAGGAATGATCACGATCTTTCACATCTCATACCCACCCAAAGAACAGTAAGCAAGGTGGAAAAGAAAAGGGAAAGAAAGAAAATCATCAGACTTCTAAGCATGAGATCACCGTCACACACACATCCTCACTAAAAGATGAACATTTGACTAATGACCATGATCTCATGGGTTAATATTTTTTTGAATATATTAAAAGAAAAATATCTATTTATTTTAGTATGATTTTCTTTTTAATTATTTTAAATAAAATGAAAAGGGTCTATTATAAATAGTGAGTGTACATGTGCAATGTGGAGAGAAAGAAATAATGCACGTTAGAGAGAAAGATATAATGCACGTTAGATAGAAATAATTAATAAATTAAGTAAAATAAAAATACTACATTACATAAACTAAAAACATATAAAAGAAATAAAATACATAGAAAACAAATAAAGCAAAAATGGACAATATATTAAATAAATTAACAAATATATATGTTCAGATTTTCTATGGTAGGTTTTCTGATTTTTCTATGACACCAAAAAAGGAAATCACATGAAAAGTTGAACATAACAAGAATTTAAAGCAATTGCCTGGAGTGGGCAAAATGGAAAGAGAGAGGCGGAAGAAATTGATTTTGGTTTGTCTCGGAAATTTAGGAAGGGATTAAAAAGGGAATGATATGGAAAGCTAAATATGACAAGATATTAAAATGATTATTTAAAATGGGGTAATTGGAGAGAGAGAGAAAGAGAGAGAGGGACGATGAAGGAGGTCAGGCACCTGCAATCAGAGAAGATTTATTTGGATACGAGAAGAATAAATTATTAGCTTAAAGATCTCTTAAATTACATTTGGTGTATTATCGTGATGATCTGGATTATCTGATATTCTAAATTATTTACAATCTAGATAAATTATTAGTAATATTAATTATTATATTTAGCACACATAGATAATATTATAGTAAACTGAAAATCTTGATTGGTATGTTTGGTATGACAAAATATAAATATATATTATAAATATATATATTATAATATATAATATATATTATATTTTAATATATATTTATAATATATATTATTATATTATATTATATTATATTATTATAATATATTATTATAATAATATTATATAATATAATATTATGATATAATGTTACTATTTTATATATATTATAAAATATTATTATTATATTATTATATATTATAATATTATTATAATATATTATTATAATAATATTATTATAATGAGATAGACCGGGCTTCAGTCGATCGGGGCCTAGCCTACATCCGGTTAGATCTCTAATCGTTCAATCAGCATGCATCTCCAAACATGTGCCTAAAAAGATGTATCGGCTAAAAAAATAGGTGCGCTTATGCCTGAAAAAATTAAAAAAAAATAGGCCTACTGCCTAAAAAAAATCTAAAAAAAGGCATGAAAAATTTTAAAAAATTAAAATAAAAGAGGCGCGTACATTTAACATAGGCACATTGGCGCTCTTTTTTTTGTAGTTTTTTTAAATAAAAAAAACTCTGCATTAGGAAGGAAAAAAAAGAAGACGCCTGTAGGCGCTGAAAGGCGCCTTCTTTTTTTTTTCCTATAGATTTTTCTTTCTTTTTTTTTATTTTTTTCAAGTGCCCTGAAGGTACCTTCAGCGCGTCTAAAAAAAATTATTTTTTTTAGATGCAGGCGCGCCTATTTTTTTTTTAGACACGTCTTTTCAGGTGTGTGTGCATAGATGCACACTAATTTAATGATCGAAGATCCAACAGGATATGGACTGAGATCCAATTGACCAAAGCCCAGTCTACTTTATATTATAAAATATTATATCATATAATATTATGTTATAATATTATTATAATATAACATAATATTATATTATATAATATTATCATATTATTATTATTATTATATTATTATATTATATATTATATTTATAATATAATATATTATATTATTATAATATAAGATTTATATTATGTTACATAATATTATATTATTTAATATTACTATAATATATTTTATTATATTATCATATATTATCATATTATAATATCATAATATTTTTATAATATATAATAATAATATAATATTATGTTATAATATTATTATAATATAGCATAATATTATGTTATATAATATTATTATATTATATATATTATATTTATAATATAAATATATATTATATATTATGTATAATATATTATATTTTAATATATATTTATATTTGTATTATATTTTTTTTATGAGGATATTTTAGTTTAAATATTTAATTATTAGATTATCAAATATTTGATAATCTAGATAGCTACCCCTCTCCTTGATAATCTAAATTATCTTATGAGAGATAATATAGATTATTTAGCAATCCGCATTACCAACTTAAAAAGTATACCAAATATAGTAACTTAGTGGGATCCTTTTAAATTACCAGCAATCTGGATGGTTACCAAACACAATCTTAATTTTTTTCTTATTTTGTATGAATTGGAGAGTATATGTATATTTTAGAAATAAGGAAAAATTGATTTTTGAAAAAAAAATTTAATTGCTAGAATACTAGCTATACTAAATATTTCAAAATTCAAGAATTTTTTGTTATAATATAGTATATAATAATGTATATTTAAGCCGTCCATATGAAAGGGTATGTTCCATATCCAACATATAATTCTAGCGACCAAGCAAGGCCAACCTATCAACATTTTATTGGAGATGCACATACCTAAATCTAAATCTAATCTATCTATTTAACATAATTTAAAGTATGCCTAAAAGCAAATATCCGAGTTCTTGGTAATATTGACATAATTATCAAAAATGCCTAAAAATTATTACTATTTTTAGTTTCTACTTATCACACATGGAGACTTTTAACACAACAACAAACAAAGAAAAGCTATACCCATTAAGCACATTAAATTACATCACTAATATATGATTTTTGGACTAATAAATGCCTTTCTCATTATACATTATGTAAAACATAAGCTATAATAATCATCTATATTATAAACCTATGAGAATTTTTTTAATTATAGACTATTCTTAATTAATTATTTTATTTTATTAAAAATAGGTTGATTATATGATCCAAGTTAATGGACATCCATGTAAGATCAATATTATTTGTGATCTTTTTATTTTGGGCTGATGCACCATATATTAGATTGGTCTGATTGGGATGGTACAGTATAGGCTTTGACCCAATACGAGCTTATGGATGGGTCCATTAGAATTTTATTTTATATAACTAAATCTCCTCTCCACCTTTTATAAATATTATGAGAATAAATACCATAAGACTAGTTCTCATACTTATCCCATCAAATAGCCACCTGTTGAGAGAAAGCTAGTAGAGAAGGACTTGATTCTTAGTGCTTGTACAAATATAGGTATATATTTTTTATGTTCTAATCTTCTGCATAAATTTATAAAAAAATTTATATCTTTTTTATGTTCTAATCTTCTATATAAATTTATGAAAAATCTTCTATATGGGGTATCAGAGCAAGTTTTATAAAGGATTAGAAAAAAAAGATGGATTTCCTCAGACCATGACCTCTCCTCTTTTTCTTCTAGCCGAACCTCTCTTTGATCGAATCAAGGTTCGGCGATCACATCGTGAGCCGACGTTAAGTGGGAAGATGATTTATGTTTGGATCTAAGGATCTGATTAAACAAAAAAAGGGGGAAGGAAGAAGAGAACGGTAGCGCTAGCATTTTCCACCATCGTACTCTCCATCTCCTCCTCTCATGCCATCATCGCCTGTGGGCACTTGGTTGGTAGCCAGCTCCTCCACGCCGTGCGCTCCTCCTCCCCCATGGGTGGTGGATCAGTGCCGGCAATCGATCGGCATGATCGGAGAGAGGATAGTGGTCGACCTCCCATTGACTGTCGGAGGGAAAAGAGGTGGGGAGCGCTCGTCATGGTGCCCCCCTTTGCCCCCTTTTGCCACCATCCGATGCTCCCATTGTCGCCAGCCTCTCTGGCCATTGCCAATGGATGGTGAATCATGGCCGGCTACCGTTCATGGTGGCTGGATTTGAGGCGGAGAAGAGGCGCCAGTGAGCCCTCCTCTCCGTTGCCCAAAAAAACACCAAAAAAAAAGTGAAGAACCCACCATGAGGGAGATGATGGCCAAATGGATTTTAGATTTTTATTATGTTGTAATTTTGCATTTTAGTCCCTGTAAATATAAAAATTTGATTTTAGTTCAATAAAAATTATAGTTTAGTCCCTATAATTCTAAAATTTTAATTTCAATCTAATAAAAATTATATTTTTATTCCTATAATGTAATTTATTATATAAAATTTTTGTATTATAGTTAAGCCCCTGTTAAAGGTTATTGTTTTATAATAGTCTTTCAAAAAATTTAGTTTGCTTTCTAAAAAATTTATTTCTAATAATACTCTTTAGAAACTTAATATTTAATTTTTTTAATATATAATATATCATTTAAGCTATATAAATATGTTACTATAATTTTGAAATGTGATATTATGCTGTGTTATGATCAATGGAATACATGTTGTTAAGTATCGCATACTGGACTTAATCATTTTGGGCATTTAATTCAATGTATGAATAATGTTATAGTTTGGCATGAATATTTATCACCAAAGTAGTTTATTTATGTCAGTTCATGAAATTTTTCATTATGAAAGAGATATTTTTTTCTAATTATGACATACAATTACCTACCTAAATGGGGTTATTATATGTTTTAACTAGAAATTATATGGACCATTATATTATGAGGATGCTCTAGCTTTCGAGGTTGATTTGCCCAAAGAGGATAGGCTTCTAAATGCTAAGATATTTCTTATTGTAGCCTCATGTAAAAAGCTCTTATGCATACTGCATGTTCTGCTCAAAGAAGAATATCTGATATAGTATTTGGGCTCTTATTTATGGCTTATGTCACTAAAAAACTATATTATTTGTGTATATGCCTATTAACTAATATTTTGTATTCCTACTATTTGATTGTACAGTCTCATTTTGTGTTAATAATAATATCATCGTTCAAGTCTTGACCGAATCAAATAATAAGAGAAAAAAATAAAATATGTAATTTTCTCTTGAGATTACTGACATTGATTTGGCATTAAATGAGAATAAACATGATGATCTCAATAACCTGAGTATACCAGAATAGAAAGATTATTTTGTTAAATGAAAAAAGTCAAATAGGCTTAGCTTAATTATTATTAAGAGGTCAATTTTTGAGCATCTTTTGAGAGGTCTACCAGAAATCAATAATGCTAAAAAACTATTTGATGTTATAGGACAGAGATACCTTGTATATGAAAATACTGAGTCTAGATGCCTAATAAAAGAATTGATGATCATAAGATATGACAATATTGGAGGTGTCAAGAAATATATTCTAAAAATGGTTCATCTCCAAACTAAGCTTAAGGATCTAAAAATTGATCTGTTGGACTCTTTTCTAGTGCCTCATGCTTTGAATTTCTTATCTTTTGAATTCTTCCAAATTAAAATTATCTATAATACTCTGAATGAAATTTGGAATATTAATGAGTTGATCACTAAATACATTGCCGAGGAAGAGAAACTAAAGAAAGAAAAGAGTGAGAGTGCCCTTCTTTTCTTCCAATCCAAACCCCATTCTGGCAAAAGTTTTATAAAAAAAAAATAAATCTGCTGCTCCTAAACAGTCTCAGGATGTTAAAGGACATAATAACAATCCTAATCAAAATCATTTTATAAGAGGTTCTAAAGCTACTATTAAAAAAGGTGTCAGATTTTTCATTATAAAAAGAAAGATCACATAAGGAATCAATGCTACAAGTTCAAGTCTTGGTTAGAAAAAAATAAAAATAAGAAGAGTAGCCCCTAGCTCTTATTTGTAATGAGTCAAATATAGTTAACATCCTCATTGATTCTTGGTGGATTGATGGTAATGCCATAACTCATGTTGCCATTTTCTAGCAAGGATTCATAAACAAGAAAAAACTAAGCCTAAAAGAAATCAAGCTGAAAGTAGAAAAATGATTTTGAAGTAAAAGTAGAATACATAGGACTTATCAAGTTATCTTTAGAGTCTGATTTTGAAATTTTCTTAGAAAATATCTTTTATGTGCCTTCCTTTAGATGAAATTTGATTTTTATTTTCTCTTTAGATAAACTTGGTTTTGATCTTGATTTTTGTGATGAAAAAGTTAATTTAACATTTAACTGTCAAATTATTAGTTATGATATTTTGAGTGATTGATTATATAAATTATATTTATCTTATGATAATCTCTATGCTTCTTTGAATGTTGAGAATATGATTGCAAAATATTCTAGAATCAAAGAAAGATCCTCTATATTATGGCACAAATGCTTAGAACATATATTTAAGAAAAGAATTGATAGATTTATTAAGGATAACATCCTACCTATCTTAGATTTTGGAGATATGAAGACCTGTATTGACTGTATTAGGGATAAATTAACTAAGACTAAAAAGAAAGGGATAACTCATAGTTCTGGCCTTCTGAAAATAATTCACATTAACATCAGTGGATCTTATTCATCTACAATCTATGGCAATAAATATTCTATTATATTTATCGATGATTTTTTTTGATATAGTTATCTTTATTTAATTAAAGAAAAGTTTGATACTCTTAAAAAATTTAAAATTTTTAAAATAGAAGTTGAAAAATAATTGAAAAAGATTATCAAGATCATAAGATCTAACCGTAGGAGTGAGTATGATGGCAAACATGATGTAGCAAGGCAGCATATAAGTCCGTTTGCTAAGTACTTACAAGATTATAGGATTATTATCAAATATACTATGCTTGATAGTCCTGAGCAGAATGGTGTGATCGAAAGATGTAATCGCATCCTTAAGGATATGATGAGGAGCATAATGAGTAGATCAAACTTGTCAAAATATCTATGGAGCAAGGCTATTAAAACTATCTTGTATATCCTTAATAGAGTTCTTAGTAATTAATAAATCTATACCCAAAATATCTTTTAAAATTTAGATCAATAGAAAATTTAGTCTAAACCATTTTTGGGTTTGAGGTTGTCCCACAGAAGTAAGAATATATAATCCTATAGAGAAAAAGACTGACCTCAAAACTAATTATTGTTATTTTATTGGATATCCAGACCATGCTAAAAAATGTGGATTCTATAGTCCTAGAAGAAGTAACAGAATTGTAGAGTTATAGACTACTAAATTTTTAAAACTTGATGTGACTGATATTGAATCTTCCCGAGCTATTGATGTTGATAATAATTAGATTAAGAGTATCTTCATTTCTATGACTGTATCATATGAGAATATAGTTTTTACCTCCGTTGAGAGAATGAATGTTCAGTTTCCTGATCCTCCTACTTCTATTTTGAATCCTTAACCTATTCAATCTATTGATGAGATGATATTAAGGAGATCTCCTTGATAGAGGAAGCTTGCCATTCATGATGATTTCTCGATCAACCTTGGGGAAAGTGATTATAACACTAGGCATGTTGTTGATTCAGTAACATATCATGATGCTGTGACTTATCCTTAGTCTAATTTATAGATAAATGTTATGAAAGAAAATATACAGTCTATGGCTAATAATAAAATATGGGAGGTTGTTGAGCCTATTAAGAATTGTAAACCTATTAGATGCTAATGGGTATACAAGACTAAGAAGAATTCTAAAGAAAAGGTTGAGCATTTCAAGACTAGGTTTGTGGCTAAAGGGTCTACTCAGAGAGAGAATTTAATACATTAAAACTTTTTTTTCTGATATCCTTAAAATATTCTTTCATAATCATCATATCTTTAGTGGCTCATTATGACTTGAAGCTTCATCAGATGGATGTTAAAACTATTTTTCTAAATAGTAATCTCATTGAGAAAGTGTACATGAAATAGGTTGAGGATTTTCAGAAAAATGAAGAGAACATTTAGTTTGCAAATTAAAAAGGTCCATCTATGGCTTGAAATAAGCATCTCGACAATGATACTTAAAATTTGATGAAGTGGTAACCTCTCCTGGCTTTGATAAAAATTAAGTTGATCAGTGCATCTATCTCAAAATTAGTGAGATCAAGTTTATCTTTCTTATTTTATATATTGATGATATCTTGCTTACCAGTACTGATTATGGTTTACTGCATGAAACTAAACAAATATTATCTAAGACTTTTGATATGAAAGATCTTAGAAAGATAGCTTTTGTCCTAGATATTGAAATTCATAGGGATAGGTCATGTCATCTATTGGATTTATCATAAAAGATATATATTAATAGAATTCTTGAAAGACTTAATATATAGAATTATAAACCATGTGACATGCTTGTTGCTAAAGGTGATAAGTTCAGCAAAAATCAGTGCTCCAAGAATGACCTTGAGAGAGATTAGATGAAGAATGTTCTTTATGCTAATGCTATAGTTAGTTTGATGTATGCTCAGATTTGCACCAGATCTAACATTCTTTCATAATGGAAGTTCTTGATAGATATCTATCAAACCCAGATCTTCAACATTGGAATATAGAAAAGAGAGTAATGAGGTACTTATAGAAAATCAATGACTATATGCTTGTATATGGAAGAATTGATGATCTACAATTATTGAAATATTCAGATTCAGATCTTGCTGGATATCTTGATAATTTAAAATCAATCTCAGTATATATTTTTATATTAGCTAGAGGTACAATATCTTGGAGGAGTGTTAAATAAATCATGACAGCTTTTTTTACTATACAAGCTAAATTTATTGCCTGTTATAGAGCTACTACTCAAGCTATTTGCTAAGAAATTTTATTGCAAGCTTTAAATTATTGATTCGACCTCCAGATCACTGGTAATCTATTATGATAATAGTGCTGCTGTGTTCTTCACAAAGAATAATAAATCTTTAAGTGGATCTAAATATTTGAAGCTAAAGTACTTGACAGTAAGAGATCTTATAAAAAAAGAAAACATAACTATTGAGTACATGGATATAGAGTCAATATTGGCTGATCTCCTGACTAAAGATTTGAGACCCATATGCTTTATAAGGCTTATTAAAAATATAGGCATACTGAATTCTTTTGATATAATTGGTTAGTGAGAGTGATTTTGTACTATATTTTATTGATGCTTTATTGTTATGAACCTTTTTCATCTCATTCACTTTTGATATACATTATTGGCATCATAAGTTAATGATATATTTATTTTAATTTTTTTGATTATGTGTATATATTTGTTTTAGTATACTTGGAGATATCTCTTGTTTATATACCTATTATATGAAATATGAGATCAGATGTCGAGTCTCAGATATATTTTACTGTCTCGTCATTGATACCATATTGAATATGTGAGGTAGAATGGCTTATTATTGAAGTCATTAGAATTTTTCTTGCTTATTTTGTACCCAAGCATGTTGAAGAGAAATTGAAGGACTGACAATGAAAATAATATATTTGGATCATTTTTGGATGCTATTTTTTTGCTACATTGCCACACCAAGACTCATGTCGGTAGTGTTAGTTATGTTTGTAATCATGGATAAGTCTTGTATCAAATAAAAAATGCAATGACTCTCATAATTTAGCATGATTAATACTATTGTACCAAATCAATTTCAAGGTGCTGTCTATAGATCATATATTTTTTAAAATCATAGTTACGTATTATATTTTCTGTTGTTCAATCCAAGAGTTATTTTTTAAAGAATAATATTTTTAAATTTTAAAATTATAATTAATATTGCCCAAGTGAAAGAATATGAGAATTTTTTTTAATTATGGGCTGCCATTAATTACTTATTTTATTTTATTAAAAATAGGTTGATTATATGAGCTGGGTTAATGAACATGCATGTAAGCCCAATGCTGTTTATGATCCTTTTGTTTTGGGCTAAATGCACCTTATATTGGATTAGTGTAGTTAGGGCGATACAGTATAGACTTTGGCCCAACATGAGTCTATGATGGGTATGTAGGCCTGTTAGGATTTGTTTTATATGACTAGGTCTCCTCTTCACTTTCTATAAATATCATGAGACTAATTCTCAGGCTTGTCCCATCGAACAGCTACTTATTGAGAGGAAGTTCGTAGAGAAGGGCTTGGTTCTCGATATTCGTCTAAGCATCCATTGCTGTTGTTCTTAAAAAATCAATGGCGAATACAAGTATGTATCTTTTATATTCTAATCTTCTGCATAGATTCATAAAAAATCTTCTACAACATTATGATATGATAATATGTTTTTATTGACTATTAACCATCCACTAATAAATAATCTAGACCATCAATTATAGTTTCCATCTCTATAAGGAAACTGTTTCTCATATCCCATTTCCTCAATTTCCTATTGCTTCAGTCCCCTTATAATTCTCATTTCCATCTAAACTTGATCCACGCAGGCTTCTTTGGCCTATAAATATTGATGTCAGGGTGGTTGGCCAGAGCTAGTCTGCAGTCCTCTAGGTTTGTTACATAGATGTAATGATTGCGTGAACAAGAAAGGAACAAGAAAAAAAAAGTGATGGAAGTTCTTGATCTATTTTCTTTTTCTCTGCACCATCCATATTTTTATAATTACTTCTAGGATGTTTGGTTGAGGAGAGTTAGGCATTGGAATGGGATACCAACTATTTGATTGGAAGGATTTCTATTCTCATTCTCATTCCGCCATGTTTACTTTTAAAAAAATAATTTTTCAAAAGTAACCCTCTGCTTAATTATTTTTTTCTAAAATACCTTCCTATTTAATTGATTTTCCAATTTCAGTCATGAATTGAATGTGTTTAGGAATATGGGTTTTCCAATTCATATTTCAATTCCTTTTGATTTTGGTCGCAAACCAAACACATCCTTAGTGAATTATATCAATGAAGTCTTTGCTAGTGCATAATCTATTATCAGTGAAATCTATCTTTGTGTTCCCTCTACTTCTTTTTCGGAATGATCAATATATCTTGATCTTATCTTGCTACTCCTTGTTGCTTGGATATAATTATTCCACAATAGAAGAAAGGTTATAGAAGGGTGGGTAGAATTTTTTTTATATATTTTGTTTTGTTCTGCATCATGTTTATCTTTATTGCCCTCACATTTTTGTTAAATATTATTAAAGGGGTTAGTTTCTTACAAACAAGCAGGTGAAGTATGAAGTAGAAGTTAGCATCCGATAGCACAACATAATGAAATTAGCTCATAATATATTTTTTTCATTCATGGATGGTATCAAAATTAACTTTTTCTTATTTTACCAAAAAAATAATAAGATGTAGTCAGCTTATACTATGATAAGATGATGTTTGCATGCATAAGATGATGTTCACATTTCTTTCTTTTTTTGGAGGAAAGATTATATTAGAAATTTCAAACTAAACAAGGGAATCTTGAAAATTTTTGCTGAGTTTGTCTTGAGTTTATAAGCCCTAGAGATCAAGTCCAAATCGACTTACTCTATTTTATGTATCTGTCATGCCTCGAACCCAATGGGTCGGGCATGCGATGGCTGCATGAACCCTAAACGAAACTCCTAGAGTTCATGCAAGGCCTAAATCCATAAAAATATCGAAAGAATTATAAAACTTTAATCACATTTTTCAAATCAAACCGAATCCATCTTTATTGGATAATATTCATAAACTAGAAACATTTATTTGGCATTAGAAACTCAACCAACCAACTAACTAAATACTCTATTGCTTGAACTTCATGCCCAATCCGACCAATTTTACGCATCCTACAAATTTGAAGGAAAAGAAAGGAGGCTTGGGAGCTTTACAATCTAGTAAGAGATCTCCATATTCACACCAGTATGAATATAAAATATTTTTTAATTAATATATCTAGCTGATAAAAAAATTATAAGATTCATACATCATCAATATGATAATTGAATAATATCATCATGTATAATTTTATTAAATATGCCATATGTTACCAATCAACAATTCTATTCAGTATTAATTCAATGAGATTGCTTACCATTTATTGATTAACATAGTTCTGATCTAGACAATATTATCATTTCAGCATTGGACTAGATCTGCTCACACTCTAGCTCATGGTAGGCCAAATATATACCATGTTTCTATCCATGGTCAGCAATCATAACTTAGTCTATGGCTGACATCACAATACAATATTGTACGTGTGCTGGCTAGCCTAGATACCTTCCAATTGATTCGATTTATCATCTTGATTTGATTTCAGCATCGAACTTGGTCATGACTATGCTCCAACCTATGGTAGACTAAAATATCTCAGCTCGTGGCCCATACACCATGTTTCACACGTGGCTAACTAGTCAATATGCTCTTCTTTTTCATGCTTTATGTTTATCTTTTTGGTATTGGACTAGTTATAATCATACTCTAGCCCATGGTCGACCAAACATAATGTTGCACCCCAACCCAAGATTGACCTAGCACACTCTACGTTTCTTGCATGGCTAAGTAGTCCAAACACTACCCATACCCCATCTATATTATTAAAGTCATAATTTATTTTCAATATTAAATTAGTCATAATTATGCTCTAACCCATAGCAGGCCCAAATAATATTGCATCCCAATCCGAGACTGACCCAGCACATGCACCATGTTTCTTACATGATCGGATGACCTATATGCCGCCCATCCCACCAATTATGTCAAATCATGTTTTCTTATTCAACAATCATTAAGCATTAATTAATTATAATTGAAGTAACATCAATTCAATAATGTGTAATATACATGCCAATAGATATAGAATATGCATCAATTATATAGATTTAAATTTTTATAAACATGTCATTATTCATATTGAAAAACCCTTACCTGTACTGATGATTAACTCAAACATAGTAATCAATAAACTTTTCAATCTACGAACTCAGAAATAAGATGTTTTGCTTTATATCTTGTGCAGACAGTCGTATCTCGATATGATCGAGTCAAAATTAAAATCATATTAAGAAAAATTATGGATAAATATCATAAGTCCAAGACCCTCGTAGGATCAACCAATTGATCTAGGTTACCTAGGTATCTAGACCCTCCACTGGTCCATAAATTTTTTAGAGAGAGAAAATCATGAAGAGAGAGAAAAAATCTAGAAAGAAAAAATTTTAGAGAAAGAAGTAGAGAGAGAAAGTGAAAAGAGAAGGTAAAGAGAGGAGAGAGGAAAGAGATGGAAACTCTCTCTTCCATTTTTTTCTTTCCTTTTTTATTTTTTTCTTTTTCTCTTCTTTCTCTTGTTCACCATTTCTTCTTTGTGGAAAATAGAGGAAGGCCATGGAAAGAAGTAAATAAGGGAGGCCCTATTTACAAAAGATCCAGCAACTCGTCGAATCAAATCTGGTATTGGTGATGGATGGAAAACTAGGAAACAGAGAAGAAAAGGAAGGAGGGCTCCCTTTGCTCTATGAGGATTTGTGGTGCTCCCAAGCCTTGGGAGGCCACGGGAGGAGCCAGGGCATTGGCTCCAAAGATTTTAGGAGCTTGGTTGGTGCTTCGGAAACTTGGAATACAAGGTGAAGCAAGGAACCAAAGTCGGAGAATCAAGATTGTAGAAAGAAGATTTTCTGCAGGTTAACCGGCTCAATCCAAAACTGGATTGGCTAAATCTCAAAGCACAGACAAAACAAAAAGATCGAATTTTGGGACTGCAGGCATGGCATAGGACTGGGCCAGCTCAGCATTAGACTAAGCTGATCTAGTGGAACTTAGCCGGCTTAGTGCCGAGACTGAGCCGGCTCAGTGCATGGGCAGAGTTACGTGAGCGTCTATTTTGGACTAGGGTCTGGGTTGATCCTAGGGGTCTTAAGACTTGATTTGAGAGGTCTTAAGGTAGCTACTTTATGTATGGGTCGGGTCTAAATCTAGAGGATGAAAGCGTGGAAGACATGGGTGTATATGGGCTCGGTGAGTGCTTTCATGTATTGGGTTAGCCAGAGGAGTTTTTTGGTTGGGCCTAATGGCTATGTATAAATACATAGGTTGTATTAGGGTTTTAAGAGTGAAATCAATATAGATCTTTTCTCCCTCAATTCTCTCTTCTTCTCTTTCTAGTGTTGTCGCCCTAGGATTCTTGAAGAAGCCCTAGAGAAGGGGGAGTCTCCCTCAAGCCCAAGGAGGGAGGCACCCCATCATAGATCCAGGTGGAGGGTTGATGGTTTGCTGCCTATAGAGAATGTCACAGGTTCCTTCAAATCCGTGCTAAAGATTAGGAGCTTCCGCAACATGATATCGATGCTTGTGATGTCAAGGATGATTGATGTTTGAGCAATATCATGGGTCTATAATTTGGTATCAGAGCTAGATGATGCCTGGGATGTTGTGGATGGTAATATGGTATTAGAGCCAGGTTTCAGAGCTTGATGGTGCATGAAAAGAGTCAGGTTTCAGAGCCTAATGGTGCATAAAAAGAGCCAGGTTTCAGAGCCTAATGGTGCATGAAAGCGAAGGAGAAGTCATACAAGATGAAATTAAAAAATTTGCACAAAGATTCCATGGTATGTCTTAAATCTATCTTGTTATTGCTATGGTTTGGCCAACCGGGAGCAGCGAGTTGAAGGTGGAGGTTGAGAGGATTAACGAAAAGAGATTTTCTCGAGGTGGAAGGATTGGGTGCATGATTTGCTAATCGATCTTGATGGAAAGGTCAGGATGTATGATGATTATGTGACAGGCAGGAAGCATTGGAGTGCTGCAGTAGTGCTTCCCTGGAGATGCAGGGCTGAGAGAGGCTCGATGATGCAGCAGTCGAGGAAGGTATCTCAGCAGAGAGCATTAGAATTTTCTAGAAAGATGGACAGTGTGGGGCTGTTGAAGAGAGGTTTTCTAAGGGATAATGGTCGAAGGAAGACTGAAGAAGCGACTATACGTCCTTCGATGTCAGAAAGGTGGGAAAGTAGTTGGAGATGTATTCAGCGATTTGACCAGAGCATGGATTTGTGAAGCCTTGGAGATGATGGAGATGGATGATCCATAGAGATCCAGTAGGTTAGGACTTGATGGCTGTAAAGCGGCGTAGAGATAAGTCAGGGAGCGCTGAAGTGCTGCAGGAGCATTACCCTAAAAATATAGAGGCTGAGAGAGGCTCAGTGGTGCAGCAACCGAGCAGTGTATCTCAGTAGAGTGTGTCAGGGGCTTCTCAGGAAGACCGAGAGCAGATCTCAGGGAGAGCCAGGAGGTCTCAAAAAATGCTAGAAGGTCTCAGACAGTCAGGAGTATCATGGATCAGGTTTCTTCTATAGGAGCACCGAGGAGAGTCGTGGTTCAGGTAGAGGATGGTTCTCCAGGTGTAACTGAAGTGATGGCTAGTGTAGGGATAGAAGAGAAGGACAAGGATGAAATTTCCTAGGATTTAGCTGTTGAATTCAGAAAAGTTAGATGAGCTCTTAGGTTCGGAGGTGTCCATAGATTGCGGAGGTATCCGAGACGGCTTCGAAGAGGGCCGCAGAGCATGGAGGATTCGAAGGAGTAGCAACGATGTTTGAGGTGCAGCGGCAGGCTCAGCAGTACAGGATTGAGTAGTTGGTCTTTAGGGACTTGGTGATGAAGTCGACTTTTACGGCATTAGGTGGACTTCGAATATAGATGAAGCTCCATAGTAGTGGCTTTACAAGTGGAGAGAAAATTTGGTATGAGTTCAGAGCGTGGTGATGCACAGTTCTAGATGGAGCGGCATGTGCAGGTGGACAAGCATAGCTCTGAGGAGATCATCCAGATGGTATAGCATGTGCTGGTGCAGAAATGCTGTAGGTTCTCTAAAAAAGTTTAGAGAAAGTGATGCAACTGCTAAGCAGAAGGGATCCTACAATTTCAGGATGGTGCCAAGAAGCAAGCATAGATCTTCAGCGATGGAGGTAGTCATCCTAAAGGCCTCAAAGGTGCACAACAACTGAAGAGGATTGGCGAAGACGATGTTTGCACAGATGCTGTCGAGTGTGCAAGGACAGTGGGATCATGCAGGAGGGCATTGCTAATGGATTTGCCAAGGCTTGAGGCACCAAAATGAAGTTTGTAAGGATTTATGGTGCTCCCAAGTCTTGGAAGGCCACGGAAGGAGCCAGGACATTGGCTCTGGAGATTTCAGGGGCTTGATTGGTGCTTCGGAGACCTGGGACATAAGGTGAAGCAAGGAATCAAAGTTGAGAAATCAAGACTGTAGAAAGAAGATTTTCTATAGATTAGTCAGCTTAGTCCAAAACTGGGTCGGCTAAGTCTCAGAGCACAAGCAAAATAAAAAGATCGAATTTCAGGACTGTAGGCATGGCATAGGACTGGGCCGGCTCAGTTTCAGACTGAGCCGATCTAGTGAAACTTAGCCGACTCAGTGCTGAGACTGAGTCAGCTAAGTGTTGAGACTGAGCTGGCTCAGTGCGCGGATAAAGTTACGTGAGGGTCCATTTTGGGCTAGGGTCTGGGTTGATCCTAGGAGTCTTAAGGCCTGGTTTGAGAGGTCTTAAGGTGGCTAATTCATGTATGGGTCGGGTTTAGATCCAGAGGATGAGAGCATGGAAGACATAGATGTACATGGGCTCGGTGAGTATTTTCATGTATTGGGTTAGCTAGGAGAGTTTTTTGGTTGGGCCTAATGGCTATGTATAAATACATAGGTTGTATTAGGATTTTAAGAGTGAAATCAATACAGATATTTTCTCCCTCAATTCTCTCTTCTTCTCTTCTCTCTAGAGTTGTTGCCCTAGGGTTCTCGAAGAAGCCCTAGAGAAGGAGGCATTTTCCTCAAGCCCAAGGAGGGAGGCGCCCCATCACAGATCCAAGTGGAGGGTCGGTGGTTTGCTGCCCATAGAGAACGTCACAGGTTTCTTCAGGTCCGTGCTAAAGATTAGGAGCTTTCGCAATATGGTATCAATGCTTGTGATGTCAAGGATGATTGGCGTTCGAGCGATATCATGGGTCTATAATTTAGTATCAAAGCTAGGTCATGCCTGGGATGTTGTAGATGGCAATATGCTCGGCGATGCAAAAAGAATGATTTTTTGGTGATCCTTTCTTAGCAGCAACCTAGGTAAAGCTCCCAAGAAATCCTTTGAAAAATGGTGGGATTTCTTCTGAAATTTGGATGGAGTTCAAAGGAAGGAAAGATCTCTCTTTATAGATGAATTCTAGGGCTTCAAATCTTAGTTTAATCAGCCCTTGGATTTCCTGGTTTGGATTCAAGGGAGAAGAAGACTCTATTTAGGAGTCTTCTTTATCTCAAACACATGGCAAGCACATGCTAAGTTGGAATATTACATTCCTTTTCCTTAAAATAATTTTGTTCTCAAAATTAGTATATTGTAAGATCAAAGTCTTAAGGATACAAAATTCTTATCTTATCCTCGAACTCCTAAATAACTTTTTTTTTTTAAGAAAAGAATTCAAATGCTTTACCATAACACCTTCACTTAAACCATTATGCTTTCGCTGCACACTTGATTTAATCTGCAAAATATCTTGAGTTTGCTAAATAATTTTTAAACTAATAAAATAATACATTGTTAATTTCTCGAATTATGACCCGAGATACAAATTATCCATTCAAACCCTATGAATCTTTGTCACAATCCCTAGTAATCATAACCCTAAGTTTCGATAGTCCTTATGTCATGCTCTCATAATAAAATCTAATCCACTAATAGAACCAAATATATTTTCTATCTACATATGAGTTTTATACATGATCCTCTTGTAGGTTCTATGCTAAAAAATATATTTATCTCTCGTATGATGCAATTCTTTCTTAGGTCACATCCTAAATAACTTTCTTCTAATAAATTCAAAATTATGATGATCAAATAATTAACATCAAAATTGACAAGTCATCATGATCTCCATCCATAACAAGTTTAGAATTCCAAAATCATCTAAATAACAATTGAATAGGTACATCCAGTACAACATAATATATCAATATATCCCACTTTATTTGAGGGTCAACACCTCTCATACCTAGGTCAAACCCTAGTGATTAAAAATCCAAACTTTAAATTCTTTCTGCTACATCTATCATGTCCTTGGTAATCTTAAACTTAAGCTCTGATACTACTCTATCATGCTCTAAACCCAACATTCAGGTTTGGCATGCGACGGCCGCATGAATCCTAAACCAAAGCCCTAGAGTTCTTACAAGGCCTAAATTCATAAAAATATCAAAAGAATTATAAAACTTTAATCACATTTTTCAAATCAAGCCAAATCCATCTTTATTGGATAATATTAATTCATAAAGTTGAAATATTTATTTGATATCAGAAACTTAACTAACTAACTGACTAACTAAAAACTCCATCGCTCGAACTCCATGCCCAACCTGACAATGCTATGCATCCTGAAAATCTAAAGAAAAATAAAGAAGGATTGTGAGCTTTATAGCCCAATAAGAAATCTCCACACTCACATCAGCATGAATATGAAATATCGCTTAACAAATATATCTAGCTAATAAGAAATAATAAGATTCATACATTTTCAATATGACAATTGAATAATATCATCATGTACAATTCCATTAAACACGTCACATATCATCAATCAATAATTCTATTCAATATTAATTCAATGAGATTGCTCATCATTTATTGATTAGCATAGTTTTGATCCAGATAATATTATTATTCTAGCACTGGACTAGATTCGCTCATACTTTAGCCCATGGTAGGCGAAATACATATATATACCACGTTTTGGCCCTTGGCTAACAACCATAACTCAGCCCGTGGCTGACATCACAATGCCATGTTTCACACATGCCGGCTAGCCCACACTACTAAAAAAATGTAGTTTAGCAGCAAACAAAATCCATTGCTAATCCATTGCTAAATGATTTAGCAATAGATTAGCAATGGATTAACAATGGATTTGCTTGCATTGTTAAAAATCTCATAGCTAATTAACAATAAAATTGATTTTCATTACTATTCCATTGGTAAAATTTTTTAGTAATGGAATAGCAACTGAATAATTTTGTTGCTCATTTTTTAGTAACGAGTTTGCCAACCAAATAATTGTCATTGCTGTTTCATTGTAAGGTCATTGCTAATCTATTGTTAAATTTTTAAATTTTTATTATTAGTCCATTGTTATACCATTGTAAAGCCATTGCTATTATTTTAGCCTTCCATTGCAAATCCTTTTCTATTCCATTGCTAAAGTTTTAGTATGCCATTACAACTCCGTGTCTATTCTATTGCTAAATTTTTTCAGTCCATTGCAAATCCGTTTCTATAACATTGCTAAAATTTTTGTATTTTATTGCAATTTTGTTTCTATTTTGTTGCATCATTTTCAAATGTCCGTTGCTAATTTATAGTTCTAAATTTTATTATCATTTCTAATCTATTGTTAATCCATTGCTAAATTTATTTTTTTTAGATTAGTAATGGAATTAAGCATTCCATTGTAAATTCATTGCCAATTAATAACTGATTAGAAATGGATTCTTTTTGTTGCAAAATTTTCATTGTTAAATAGCAGTTTTCTTGTAGTGCCAGATATCTTTTAATTAATTCAGTTCATCATCTTGATTTGACTTTGGCACCGAACTTAGTCATGACCATTCTCTTGCCCTTGGCAAGCCAAAACATCTTAGCCCATGGCTGATATGCCACATTTCACACATGACCAACTAGTCTACATGCTTTTCTTTTCCATACTTTATGTTTATCTTTTCAGTATTGGACTAATTACAACTATGCTCTAGTCCATGGTCGACCAAACATAATGTTGCGCCCAGCCTAAGGCTGATACAGCACACTCTACATTTCTTACTTGGCTAAATAGTCCAAACACCGTCTATACCCCATTTATATTATTAAAGTTATAATCTATTTTCGATATTAGATTAATCACAATCATGCTCTAGCTCATGAAAGGCCCAAACAATGCTGCATCCCAATTCAAGTCTGATCCAACATATACACTATGTTTCTTGTATGATCGACTAACCTAGATGCTGCCCATCCCACCGATTATGTCAAATCATGTTTTTTTTACTCAGCAATCATTAAGCATCAATTAATCATGATTGAAGTAACATCAATTCAACAATGTATAATATACATGCTGATAGATATAGAATATACATCAATCATATATATTTAAATTTTCATAAATATATAGATGATCATATTAAAGAATCCTTACCTACATTGATGATTGACTCAAACATAGTAATCAATGAACTTCTTGGTCTACGAACTCAAAAACAACATATTCCGCTCGATATCTTATGTAGACAGTTGCACCTTTACATGATCAAGGTCAAAATTAAAAATCATATGAGAAAAAATTTATGAATAAACATCATAAGTCCAAGACCCCTTCTAGGATCAACCAATTAATCTAGATTACTTAGGTATCTAGATTGTCCACCGGTCCATAAAATTTCTAAAGGGAGAAAATCATGAAGAGAGAGAAGAGATCTAGAGAGAAAATTTTAGAGAGAGAAAGTAGAGGAAGAAATTTATAGAAAGAGAAAGTGAAGAGAGAAGATAGAGAGAGGAGAGAGGGAAGAGAGAGAAACTCTCTTCTCTTTCTTTTTTTTTCTTTTTTCTTTTTTTTTCCTCCTTTTATTTCTCTTGTTCACTGTTTCTTCATTGTGGAAAATAGAGGAAGGCCACAAAAAGAAGTAAACAAGAGAGGCCTTGTTTACAAAAGATCCAACAGCTCATCGGATCAAATTTGGCAATGGCGATGGATGGAAGGCTAGGAAACAAAGGAGAAGGAAAGGAAGGAGGGATACCTTTGCTTGACGATACAAAAAGAATGATTTTTTGGTGATCCTTTCTCATGGCAACCTAGATAAAGCTCCCAGGAAATCCTATGAAAAATGGTGGGATTTCTTCTGAAATTTGGATGGAGTTCAAAGGAAGGGAATATCTCTCTTTATAGATGAATTCTAGGGCTTGAAATCCGAGTTTAATTAGCCTTAGGATTTCCTAGTTTCTGGTGGACACAAGGGAGAAGGAGACTCCATTTGGAAGTCTTCTTTATCTTAAACATGTGCCAAGCAAGTGCTAAGTTGGGATATTACATTATCTCTTGTAAAACTAAAGGAAGAGAAATGTTCTAGAGTTTGGGTGCATTAGAGGCTAGAATTTATGAGAAACTTTTGTACTATGTAATCTCCATTTTTTTCTTGTTAGTGAAGCTTTTACATCGTATCTACCTATAGACATAGGTCGATAGACCCAACCACATAAAAATTATGTGCTCTTATTCATTTCTCTTTTATTTTTTTGTTCCGTTGTTCTCCCTGCTTGTTGCAATAAGTGGTATCAGACCTTGGCCTTTTCGATTGGAGTTTCACTATGATAATTGCAAAATTTGAAATTAGGAAGTTTGATGGAATGTATGATTTCAGTATCTAAGAGTTTAAGATGCAAGTTCTATTGGTAAAGCAAGGGCAAGAAGAAAAACCACAAGAAAGCAAACCTTTAGCGATGGCAAATTTACCATCGATAATAATCATTTTTACCAACCACCAATGGCGACCAAAAGAAAAGCCATCGCAAAAAAAAAAAAGAAGCAATAGCTTTTTTGGCTTGTAGCGACTCTTATATGTGTCTCTAATAACTAATAAAATTTTTTGACAGGTAAGCTTATTAGTGATGGAGGGATTCTATTTGCAACAGCAAAAGCCATCACTAATAAATGGTATTAGCGATGGATGTTATTAGCAATGGCTCAAAGCATCGCTAATAATAAATAATTTTATTTTTTTAATTTGACCGACAAGCTTATTAGCGACGGTATATAGCTATCACTAATAATATTTTTTATTTTTTTTAAAAAAATAGTATTAGCGATGGGGCTAAGGCCGTCGTTAATAATCCCTAAATTTCTTCGCCATCGATTCCTTCTTCCCCCCCTAATTTTTACCCTTCACCGGTGACTGACCGAACCAACCACCCCCCACCCTCTCATTCTCCCCTTTGCCCCCCCCAATCGACCCTTGATTTTTGTGTCCCCTATTGGCAATTGATCGACCCCCTCCTCTCTCCCTCTTTTAGTTCCCCCATGCTATGCTGCCGCCTCACCCTTCGCCATCCCTATGCCTCCGGAATCTCTACACTATTGGAGTCCATGTGCCACCCCCCTTGCCGGTGACGCCACCCTTTGCGGTAACACACCTTGCTAGATCCACTATCCCCATTGCTAGATCCGCTGCCCCCATTGCCAAATCTACCGCCCCTCTTATCGGATCCACTGTCCCCTTTTTGCACCGCTATTCCTACACTTATGGACCTATTATTTTGATGAGTATTAGCGACAGCGGCGGTAATGGCCGTAGAGCCATCGCTAAAAGTCCTTTTATTTTACTATATTAATTAATTTTAATTAGATATTTACTTAATTAATTAATTAGATATCAATTTGATTAATTAGGTATTTATTTTAACTATGATGAAGATTTTGGATGATTGATTTTCAATTAATGATCCTTATTAGAACTAGGGGTGCGAATGGTTTAGATTGGATCAGATCATGAGTAACCCTGATCTGATCTAGTTTCTTGATCATGTCTAAATATTGGACTCAAATCCAGTCCAATAGAAGATCAGATCAGATCGGGTCCATGATTAAATTTTTTGACCCAATGGATCATTTGGGTCGAATCTGGTCCATGTATAACCCAGCTCTGATCCATGAAATACATGTTCTATTCAGGTCTAGATCTAGGTTGGTTTGGATCCAATCCATTAAAGTATCCTCAATCAAAATTAACATTCATATAACATAAGAACAAATAGAGATAAGGGATGGGTTCGGGTCGGATCAAGTTGGATCGAATCATTTATTTTAAGACCCAAATCAATCCAAAAATCTACATAGATCAAATCAAAATTTAGTAAATCCAGATTTGATCCAAAAAATGGAATGGATCAAATTTTAGAACCTGATAGATTTGCGGATCCTTCAAAATGATTCGAATCGGATCTATGCGGATTGGATCGAGTTGGGTCATGGGTCAACTCGACCCATTTGTAGCCTTAACTAGAATAGATATTACATCTTTTGAGTCTCTTTTTGCTCTTGCTTTGCTCTATTTTTTGTTCTTTTTTTTCCTACTCAGTCATTTGTCTTTAAAAATTTTTCATTGCATAAAATCATAGACCCATCTTTTGATTAATGTATATATTCTACAGCATCTATATATTTATATATTTTTATACGGATGGAAGAATTATGTACATTGGTTAATCAACTATCCAATTTAGATAGTTTAAAAATTATAATTAATTTTATAGATAATCACAATAATCAAACAGTATGTTGAGGGTTCAAAAAAAATTCAAACATCATTTTTCTTTAGTTTTCCTTGCATATCTTCAGTCATGTGGAGAGAATTAAGAAAAATGCTGCCAAAATTTTTTTTGACCCTTATTACGTATCGTTTGATTTCTATAATTGATCTATAGAATTAATATAATTTATAAATGGAATAAAACCTTCTATACCTATTAGTTGATGATAGGATGCATTTATTATATAAGCCATTTTAAATGATAAAATAATTGATAAGTATTTTGCTTTGTATTTGTATATACAGAATCCTTAGTGTGCCATGGACTATCGAGTAGTCGATGGGATAATTTTTACTGAATATAAGGAATGTGTCAAGTATTTCTATGATTATGCTTTTGAGAATACAACACTCTTAGTTCAAAGACGGGCTTGTCGTCCTTGTAAGAGATGTGTCAATAGAGAAATGCTCGATAGAGATATAATAATTATTCATTTATATAGAAATGAATTTATGCCAAACTATAAGCATTAGTACCTACATGAAGAGGTGTGGGAGATAATTGCAAGGGTTAGAAGTCAGCAGGACAGGGACATAGATAGAATGATAGATATAGTTATGGATGTTTGACTGGGACATGAAGGATGATTCAAAGCTGATAGTGGCGATTTCTATTGTATGCTGAAAGATGCTGATAAACCATTATGGCTGAGATGTGAAACACCTACTATATTATTAGCTATGTTAAAAGTTATTGAACCTGAAGGCTGAGTTTAATATGACAGTCAATTATTATGATACGATAATAATAATTATTGGAGATAAACTCCGCTCCTACCGAAGTCCAATTCGATGCTCAACCTAACACAATCGGTAGCCATGGAAGAGCTTCAGCGGTCGAGTCTTAGCCGAACTCCTTCAGCCTGCCAAACTCCTCAATGGCCGAGCTTCTCAACGGTCGAGCTCCTTCCGAACTCCTCAGTGGTTGGATCTTAGTCAAACTCCTTCAGCCTATCGAACTCCTCAATGACTGAGCTCCTTTCGAACTCCCCAGCTGTCGGATCTTAGTCAAACTCCTTTACCTATCGACTCCTCAAGGGCGAGCTCCTTCTGAACTCCCCAGTGGTCGGATCTGCCAAACTCCTCCGACTCCTCAGCGGTCGAGCTCCTTCCGAACTCCCCAGCGGTCGGGTCTTAGTCGAACTCCTTCAGTCTGCCGAACTCCTCAACGGTTGAGCTCCTTCCAAACTCTCCAGTGATCGAATCTTAGTCGAACTTCTTCAACCTGTCGAACTTCTCAGCGGTTGAGCTTCAGTCGAATTTCCATGAGAGCCGAACTCCCTCCATACTCCTTCAATCAGACTTTCATGAGAGTCGAACTCCTCGAGAGCCAAACTTCTTCTACGCTCAGTCGGATTCCTCTAGTAGCCGAACTTCTTCCAAGCTCCCCTTCGAATAATCCTTCTGACTTTTCTTTCGACGTATCCTCTTTAGGAGTCTGAACTTCTCTAAAATTGATATATGCCAAAGTCCACCAACCAACGCCTGCTTTCTCAGAGCTATGGCTATTAAATCTTAAGGAACGATCATCATCAGTCTACTACAGGCGATCCGCTGACAGGTGGCGCCCCCCTCCGCTAACTCGTCAGATGGCGATGGCTATCATCATCAATCTATTGCAGGCGGTACCTCCCTTCATGACTGACTCCGCCAGACCTCGAGCGGTCCGCTATCAGGCAGCTATAGCTATCATCAACAATCCACTACAAGCTTCATCTATAAAAAGAGATCCTCCAGATACGCTTTCTCTAAGCTCTCCTCTCCCTTTTAAAGCTTAAAGCTCACTTCTCATTCTTGAGCACTCAATTTCTATTGGTCAGAAGAGCTGACTTGATCGTCGAAGGATCTTGCCGGAGCCACCACCACCGACTTTGGACAAAACTTTATTTTGTAGATCACCGACGGCGACCTCATCCTCCTCCACTCTAGCTCGATCTGACGTCAATCAGATTCTGCACCAACAGAATTGGCGCTAGAGGAAGGGCCTCTCTACCTCTGAGGTTTTCCTATTCTTAAAGGAGTGCTCAGCGATGACCTCCCTCTTTTCTCTTTAGAGATCTCCCTTCTTCCTCTCCAGAGTTCTTTTCTAAGAGAAAATGCCTCCTAGGAGAGCTTCGATCCGATGATCGACGACCTCCATGGTTCGATCTCATCCAGATCCATCTGCTCCTGCTTCAGCCCTAGCAACTCAGGTTCCATTTATAGCCGTGGTAGATGTGAAGCAGCTCAACCTACTGATGCAGTGGATTTAGGACCTCACTAAGATGGTGTAGGCCATGCGGCAGCCCCCAATGGTGACTCCATCAGAAAACCCACCATCGAAATGTCGAGAATCGATCCCAAAAAAAAGTACTCGGGCTAACTATCCATCGGCCCTAGGAAGGAGAAACAGAGAGTAGAGGATCTGTGTTCGGATCATGGTTCTTCTCTAGAGAAGATCTTCCTTATTTATAGTCAGAAGCCCCCAAGATCTGCAACTAAGATGACACCCTCGATCATAGACTGTGGGAGATGGATCGATGGATTGAGGAGCTTGGCCATGTCACCCCGGCTCACCTTGATGGCGTCCGCACCGATCCTTCTTTCTTCCTTCAGATTATGCAAGAATCCATCCCACCAAACTTCAAACTTTCTCAATTTGAAAGCTACAACGGAACCTCTGATCCAGTTGATCATTTGAGGCCTTTCGGACCATGATGCTACTCCATGGTGCACTAGACGCCATATTATGCCGAGCCTTCCCATCTACCTTAAAGAGAACAGCGAGAAACTGGTACTCGATATTGAAGTCAAGTACGATCTTCTCTTTTGGCCAGATGAGCCATCAGTTCGTGGCTCACTTCATCAGCAACCGACATCCGCATTAAGGTTCGAATTTCCTGATGAATGTCAAGCAAAAGCAGGAGGAATCTATCTGAGCTTATGTCACCCAGTTTAATGCTGCTGCTTTGGAGGTCTGAAATCTGAACCAGTCTATTGCCATGGCTGCACTCAAGGGCGGCCTTTAGAAGAATGACTTATTATTCTCCCTGAAGAAGAAGTACCCCAGAAACTTTGTCGATCTACTAGCCCGGGCCGAGAGATATGCCCATGCGGAAGAAGTCTTCATGTTGAAGGATGAAGAAATCGTAGGAAAGCGGCGGGCGGACAAGTCTAATAGACCCACCACTGATGGAGAGTCGAGTGAAGATCGACCATGCTTACAGACTCCTTTCGAGTGCAATCAAAGCTGAACTCCCCCTCGAGCTCGTCGTTAAGGAAGTCTCGACAAAAGGGCATGAAGTTCTCCCCCAGGAGGTTTCACAGGAGGGCCGGATGAAGCTCGACCATGCTCACGGGCTCCCTCTGAGTGCAAGTGAGGCCGAACTCCTTCTCGAGCTCATCGCCAAGGAAGCTCTGATAGAAGGGCGTGAAGAAGTCCTCCCCCTAGAAGCTAGAACCATCAGTGAGTGAGGAACAACAAAAAGGTTGACCGCCTTCCACATCATCGATGCCACGTCTAGGAGGAGCTTGGTACTTCGATGAGCCATCATCTCCTAGCTTCAAAGCCAATAGAAGCTTGCTCCAAATTGAGAAGGCCAGCATGAGATAGAGAAGGTCGTCCAGCCCGAGACTTACCGCTCGAGGGAACTCGAAGGAACAATGCCCCCACGACCCTGAAACATAGAAAATTTGGGGACGTGTTGCCAGTAACTTTCCTTCGATAAAATTCTTTCATTTCAATAATATTATTTCTTGGTGCGAAAACTATGTGATGATAGGAAAGAAGCAATCAATAGTGGCCATGTTAGGAATAGAAGGAGAACCTCATCCTAACATGGGCGAGTCAAAGTCGTTCAACCTCGACTGCAGGAGATAAGATCTCCTCCGAGCGACTGGGCTAACCTCGACTGTGGAATAAAGATCTTCCCTAAGCGCCATATCAAACCTTGGCTGTTAGGCGATAAGAATCTCCCCCGGCCCACCTCGACCATAAGAGATAAGATCCCCCTTCAGTGACCGGGCCAATCTGGCTGCAGGAGATAAGAATCTTCCCGAGCACCATATCAACCTCGACTAAGAAGTAAGATCTCCCCGAGCGATCAGGCCAACCTCAGCTATAGAAGATAAGATCTTCTCCCGAGGACCTGTAACAACCTCCGACTCGCAGGAGATAAAATCTCGCCGAGCTTCAACTCGACTGGCAGGAGATAAGATCTCCATTGAGCGACCAGACCAACCTCGCTGCGGAGATAAGATCTCCCCCAAGGTCCGTATTCAAAACCTCGGCTACAGGAGATCAAGATCCTCCTTCGAGCAAACAAGGCAACATCGACTGTAGGAGATAAAATCTCTCCCCGAGCACCGTATTAATCTTGCTGTAGATAAGATCTCCTCGAGCAACCTTGCTGTAGGAGATAAGATCTTCTGAGCACTGGACCAACTCGACTACAGGAGATAAGATCTCCCCGGGCGCCGTTAAACCTCGCCTGCAAGAGATAAGATCTCCCCTCGGCCAACATCGATCGTAGAGATAAAGATCTCCTTCGAGCGATAAAGGCCAACCTCCGCTGTAGGAAGATAAGATCTCCCACTAAGCGTCGACAACCTCGACTGCCTAGGAGGTAAGATCTTTTCCCCCTGCGATGCTTCACCTCGGCTATAGGAGATAAGATCTCCCCCGAGATCCGTATCAAAACTCGACTATAGGAGATAACGAATCTCTCACCTGAGCACCGAACCACCATGCTACAGAGATAAGATCCCCCGAACGCCGTATCAACCTCAACTGCAGAAGATAAAGACTCCCTGACCAACTTCCGGCCATTAGGAGATAAGATTCCCCCGAGCGATCGGCCAAACCTCGACTGTATGGAATAAGATCTCTCCAGAGCGCCCGGTATCAACCTTAACTGTAGAGATAAGGATCTCCTCCGAGCTTCAACCTCGACTGCAGGAGATAAATCTCCTCGAGTTTCACCTTAGTTAAGGCGATAAGATCTTCCCCCGAGCTTCAAACCTCGATTGAAGGAGAATAAGATCTCCCCGAGCATCTATACATCAATCTCGACTATAGGAAGAATGAGATCTCCTTCTGAGTACCGGTCAGCCTTGCTTGGCGATAAGTTCTCGTCAAGCGACTGGGTCAACCTTGGCTTGCAGGAGATAAGATTCCTCCGAGCGTCACTTCGACCTCGACCTGTAAAAGAATAAGACTCCCCGAGCGACCAGGCAATCTGACTTGTAAAGGCAGATAAGATCTTCCTTTTCGAAGCGTCCGTATCAACCTCAGCTGTAGAGATAGGTCTCCCTCCGAGATCATATTATCGGCTGTTAAGGAGATAAGATCTCTTTTCGACGATCGGCCCCACTCGACTGTAGGAGATAAGAATCTCTTTCGAGGTCCGTATTACCTCGACTGAAGGAGATAAGATCTTCTCCGAGCTTCAACTCGATTGAAGGAGATAAGATCTGCCCAAGCGCTCATATCAATCTGAATGTAGGAGATAAGATCTCCTTTGAGCGACCGAGTCAGCCTCAACTATTGAAGATAAGACCTCCTCCGAGCGATCGAGTCAACCTCAGCTGCAGAAGATAGATCTCTCTAAGCTTCAACTCGACTATAGGAGGTAAGATCTCCCCCGAGCTTTCACTCCGACTGTATTGTCGGCTAGACGCATAAGATCTTCTTCGGCCAAACCTCGACTGCAGGAGATAAGATTCCCTCGAGTGCCCGTATCAACCTTCGACCTCGACTGCAGGAGATGAGATCTCCATCAACCTCGGTTAGAGATGAGATCTCCTATGAGCTTCAATATGAACTGATGTAGAGCCCTGAAGAGGACTTCGGCGGTCGTCTTTTCTGCACTCCCTTCTCGAGTTTTCAAATCAGGAGTGGGGGAGACTATTATTGGGAGATAAATCTTGCTCCTCTATCGAATCCAGTCCGATGTTCAGTCTACATAATCGATAGCCACGAAAAGCTCGTGGCTGAGTCTTAGCCAAACCCTCAGTGATCGAGCTCTACCCAACATCTTCCAGCAGCTGGGTCTTAGCTGAACTTCCTTCAGCCTATCGAACTTCCCTTCAGCGTCGTCAGCTTCTTACCAAATCTCTCCCAGCGATCGGATTCTTAGTCGAACTCCTTTAAGCCTGCCAAAACTCCTCAGCGCTGAGCTTTCCTTCAAAACTTTCAACGATCCGGTTTTATCGATACTTTTCGGCCTACCGACTCCTTAGCAGTTACTCCTTCCGAAACTCGTCCAGCGGTCGGGTTTAGTCGAACTCCTTCAGCCTGCCGAACTCCTCAATGTCGAGCTCTTTCGAACTTTTCCAGCAATCAGATCTTATTCGAACTCTCTTGCTGCCAAACTTCTCACGCGGTCAATGATCTATTCGAACTTTTTCAGCGGTCAGATCTTAGCGACTTCTTTAGTCTGCCTGAACTCCTCAGTGGTCGAGCTCCAGTCAGACTCCCACGAGAGTCAAACTCCTCCATACCTCTTCAGTTCGGACTTTTCACGAGAAGCCAAACTTCTTCCGAACTCTTCTTTAGTTAGATTCCTCCAAATTGTCCGGATAATCCAACAATCGTATTTCCTTCAGGAGTTTAAACTTTTCTAAGAATTCCGATATATGCCAAGTCCACCAACCTAATGCCTGCTTCTATCTCAGAGCTACGCTATTTAAAGCTCATGATGATTGCCATCAGTCCGCTGCAGACGAACACGACCCGCTACGACGATGATGGCTGTCACCATCAATCCCCTTATTGTAGGCGGCACTGGGCAGACGGCAACCTTCCCTTCAATGACGACTTAACCAAACCTCGAGTGGCCGCTATCCCGGCCTGCTAGGCTATCACCGTCAATCCATACAAGCTCCACCTATAAAGAGTCTCTAGATAACATTTCTCTAAGTCTTCTCTCCCTCTAAAAGCTTAAAGCTCACTCTCATTCCTAGAGCACTCCATTTTTCGCTTAGCCAAAAAGCTGACTTGATCATTCGGAGGATCTTCCGAGCCCACCACCACCGCCTTTTGATCCGCTCTGGATGGAAATTTTAAATTTTACGATCCTCGATGGTGACCTCAATTCTCCTCCACTCAAGCTCAATCCGGCATCAACCAGATTCTGTACAAACAATAATAATAAAGAAGATGCTATCGAAAGATAAGAAGCTTGTTGGGAGCTTCTATATTTCAAAGAAAATGATGAAAGAATTAGGCATGAAATATGAGAAGATATATGCATGCCATAATGATTGCATGCTTTTCTACAAGGAGGATCAACTGAAGAGCTCATATGATGTTTGCGATAAAAATCGATTTAAGTTGGGGCAAGGAGGTAGAAATCAGAAGGATATACCATATAAGGTTTTTCGATACTTTTTTCTTACTCCTAGACTTTAGATGTTCTACTTATCCAAGAGTACTATTGTGCAGATGAGATGGCACAAAGAAGAGATTCGCAAGCATATCGATATGATGAGTCATCCATTAGACAATGAAGCATGGAAGAAATTTGATGTTTGCCATCCTTATTTGCTCAAGAATAAGCAATTCCAACCTGGAATCTGTTCTGGATGGATTTACACTGTTCAGTCATCATGGCCCTTTATTATGTTTGGCCCGTCTTCTATTATCCATATATCTACCATCTGGGATATGCCAATGAAAGAAATAATATCTTTCCTCTAGGTTAGTCATTTCTAGACTATGACATCTTGGGTAAAAGCTTGATGTATATCTAAGGCTATGTGATGGCTGAAATTCTTATGGTCCGATGGTACATTATATTTAATGTATTGAAAAAGCAGAATTTTGTAATGAAGGCTGCATTGATATAAATCATTAGCGATTTTTCTGCTTATGGGATGCTATTAGGATGGGGTACTCATGAAAAGCTAGCATGTTCTTATT
The DNA here is from genome assembly GCA_006176705.1 of Cocos nucifera. NCBI lineage: Eukaryota > Viridiplantae > Streptophyta > Magnoliopsida > Arecales > Arecaceae > Cocos > Cocos nucifera. The sequence goes on from QRFJ01000151.1 coordinate 63,234, forward strand.
GCATGAAGAATACAAAATTATTTTAACTTGAGCATGATCATAAGCCCTGCTAGTTCAATTATCATCGTTAGTTTCTTTCCCGAGCATCATCCTTATTTTGAAGCAGCAGATATATTTCAGGAGGAATAAGATAGAGATGGATTGTGCACCCCCATGCCTCAGTGATATGAAAGTGTTTCAAAGGATATTCCAAATGGACGAAGTCTAGTTTAGCATACTATTTGACAGGCAAAAATCATGGAGGTTTGGTAGAACTCATAACTAGGTGAAGCATAGCTCTTCTAGAAAGTGCATATTGGTCATTCAATTTGATAGTCATAACTTGATGCATATACCATTGAGAAGAATGTCTCATAATATTATTTATACATTATGGGATGTTTTTAAAGGCAAGATGAAGGATAACCTCAAAAGATCGAGCATAATATAAGACATATGCAAGCATCCTCTTTTGAGTTGGTTGAGGTGTCACCTAAATTTTTTACCGCCAAAAATATCTTATACCTTAATTGAGGGAGCAGTTGAAGGATTAATATGTAAATGGTATAAAAATCTTAAATTTTCTTAGATGGTTATGTAAGTAATCTAGCTTGGTGCATCAATATCAAAGATTGCAGGTTTGTATGGGGCTAAAGAGCACCTGATGCC